>CAUJRU010000786.1:0-317454 GCA_963277665.1 Viscum album
TGATGCATCAAAAGTCTCATTAGATGACTCATTTGGACATATTAAACAAGTTTCTACCCACATACATAAACTGGAAAGAGGATTGATATTGAAAGTAACTATCTAAAGGATTTATATTGATAGTTCGTGTGTCCGACATTATGCATTCCAAAATTTTTGTTATTCCGTGTGATTAATCGATTAGTTATAATATTATTGGTCCAGTTTCAACACTGATGTTATTATTTATATGGAATTATTTGATCATATTTTATTCCTACCATATTATTCGCAAGTTATTAATTAATTGAATTTGTTTTCAGTTATTTACCTTTCCATGTTAATTATTCTTATTTATTCACGGTATATTTTGTTGTATTGAACTCTTACTGATCATTTGAGCTCAACCTTATTTTGTTTCCTTTTTCCAAGTTATGAAGAAAGGAACATTGAATGAGTTTTCAAGGATATAATTTATTTGATTTTTTAATATAATATGTTTTATTTTATTTTACCAATGTAAAATGAGTATCATTTATGTAATCTAGTTTTCTAAAACTATTAAACTATTCAGTCCTTCAAGATGTGATTCCTTGTAATCATGCCAATGTAATAAAGTAAGGCACCGACTTTGGGCTACTAGAGTCAGGGCATTTAGAGATAGATTCCAAAAGGAACTACCTATGATACCAATTGTTTAGAATCTAGAAAAAGAATAATGTGTTAATTTATCCTTTAGAAGGGTCTAACCTATGATACCATTTGTTAGGTCAGTTAAGGTAATAGAAGATGGTCTATATGGGTTTAATAGACTAGATTAATATTCTTAAAGATATGGATTAATTATCCAAATTAATTATGAAATTTAATTATAAACAGTATAACAGAATGAACATAAGGATGTTTTTTATAGTATTTTTTTCCAAAATGCACCTAGTCTACTCTTATACCTCTCTACTTGGAGGGAGATGCAATGTGAAAAAAATATTATTTTTAAATGGGAATCATAACCTTATTATATAATCATTTTCTACAATGTAGAGGGATAACCACCCTAACATGATAAATTTTTTATGGTGATCCACAACCCAAATATAGTACTAACTTTAGATAATGGGAGTCACAAGCCAAAAAGTCGTGAATTTAGAATCTGGGAGTCACAACATAATTATATAGAAAAAGAATTAATTTTTTAATTATAAATAGAAAAATGAGTGTACATGAAATATGGGAAGAAGTGTTAAATGCAAGAACCCGATTATTATTCTTGAGGTACGAGTTTCTTCTTTTCCTTTTTCCTTAAGTGTTTTGGATAAAACAAGGGAACTTTGGGAAAAAATCCAAAAATTTTGGGTACACACCGTGTACTTCAGTTGTGGGAGATGAGAAGGCAGGGTGCGTTGGTTTGTTAGTAAAAACAAACTACACGTCGTGTACTTCCATATACACGTCGTGTACTTTTGTCGTGTGGGATGAAAAAAAAGGGCATGTAGAATTGTTAGTGATTCAATATGTAATAACTATCTACATCATGTGTACTTAGTAATACACACTGTGTAATTAGTCGGCAGATGAACAGGGTGTCGGTGAAAAGTAGATGCTAGAGGAAAAGTTAAAAAGGAAAGTACACGCCATGCACATTCAAATTACAGGCCGTGTAGTCATGAATTTTCTCTTAAAACAGGTAGTAGCCTCCTCATTCAGGAAAGGAGGCAGAACGCTCATTTAGAGCTCAGGAGAGAAGGCCAAATCTTGGAGGAGCTCTCTACCGCACACCAGGAATCAGATTCTTCTGTCGTCGATCACGTTTGAACCACGCGGGTGAGTTCTTCCCTCTCTGTGAGTCTTTCATTCCAATTATTCCTCTAAAGGAAGTTATTTGAGTTTGAGTAGAAAATATTTTATTCTAGATCTATGTCATTCTTGGTCGTTTCGGGAGGTGTCGTTCACGTATATCGATTAGGGGAGATCGAGGTAGGTGGTCTTGTGTTTTATTACAACTGTCGAGTAGAAGTTGGGTACCTTTGTGCCACTCGCCCATGTTCGGGGAGATGTATAGCTGAGGATTTGTCTGTTTAGAAACCTATAATTGCTTAGGTAGTCTAATGATTAAATATGAACTGCTGTTTGGGATCATGTCTTCGATCTAGGGCCACCCCGTGGGTGCGTTCCCCCTGTTTAGTAGTTTGGCTAGGATTCCCGAGGGTATGCCATATCTATAACATGTTTAAAGTTTTCTTGAGAAGAACTTATATGTATTTCTTGATATGCATTGGGCTCATCCCAGTTTCTTGCTTAGCCTAAGGGCGGTGTTGTGTTTAGCCTGTGGGCAGTGTTCGTTAGCCTTAGGGTAATGTTTCTTATACCTGTGGGCAGTACCTTCCATTCCTGCAGGTAATATCTCGTATGCCTATGGGCACTATTCGTTATTCATGAGGGTAGACACTTATGAGTTTCAATTCTGATTACCTGAGGGTAAGTATTTTCATGTCTTTGGACAAAGTTTACTTTCAATATTCACTGTAGTGATTTATTATGTTGTACTTTCCAAGATAAAGCATAGGTTTGGAAGTAATAAATGATTATTAAAATGGAAATGGGACTGGTAGATATAGTTACTTTTGAGTACATTCTAGTTTACTGTATTTTATTATTGCACACTTTTGTTGCACATTTTCACTGACAGTTGGGCACGAGCCTTTGGTGGTTGCCTACTGGGATTTATTTCTCACACCCTGTTTGGGTCATGTCATGGGCCCAAACAGATTATATTGATGCTGGTGTTGATAAGGGAATGAGTCCCTATACAGGTACTTGATTGTTTCATAGGAGTAGGAGAGCATGAGACCGAGCTTAGGCTTGCGATGATGCTGATTTCCTTCTGCACTATTTTGTTTTACTTTGTTGTACTTTTCCATTGTACTGTATTGTTTAGATTGAAGTGTATATGATTTTTTATACTTTGTTAGACTTAGGGACATATTTCATCATCATATGTGACTGTTGATCATTTCTTTACTTTAGTACTGTTGTCCTTTTTATCGGTTATTATTTACTGCTTCCTCTTTTGTATGTTTTTATTTTTTTCTGCTGCGTTACACTTTGACAAATGAGGGCATAGTTTCCCCACTATCATACTTAGACCCTCACTACTACTCGGCAGCCTTTGGAATTTGGGGAAATGTGTTTGAGGTCGTGTGATCGACCAGGTTCGGGGTACCCATTGAGTGGCACCCGGATCTGAGACATTACAAAGTGGTATCACAGGGGGTTTCTTTTCATTGAATTATAGTTTGGAGCCTATAGTAAGGGATAGGACAGAATTATTAATTGGTAATAAGTTGTTCCCAGGAGTAGTTAACTCGTGTACGGGGAAAATCCAATCAACCTCGTTAAATAGCAATTTTTCTGGTTTTTCAATTTTACAGTTGACCAGATATCCACCATTGGGTGATGCACTTGTGGTGTGCTGTTTATATTTTATAATTGGGTTCGATTTAGCTGCAACCTGATGAGATGAGGGTGTGCCATCTCATGCCTCATTTAGGAACATGTTAGAATCACACACCATGCATAGTTTCCATGCTATGTAGGTGCATTAGAAATTGCATGTTATTGTGATAGATGGTGTGCTAGAAAATTCATGTTATTGTGATAGGTACCTTGTTAAAAATACATGCTATTTGATAGGGTATTGGTACATATTACAGTTGAGTTTTTGGATGATAAACATTGGTTCCTGAGAAGTATGGGCACTCTTGGACAAGAATTTAGTGGATCATGATCCAACCTTTTGTTGTGTTTTGTACTATTAGGTGAATGGTTGGGTGTTAAACTTTGATTCACGTGGAGTATGGGACCCCACAGATCATAATTTGGCATACTGACACTTGAAATTAAAGAAAAAGGGGCTCCGGAGTAGTTTCTGAGGTGTATTGTTCAGAAACCCAGACAACACGGTGTGGGGTTCTATGAACACATGCCATGTACTATTCTGTTCAGGAATAAATGAAAAAATTTTAAGTACATGCCATTTACTGTAAGTAAACACTATGTAGTCTCTAACCGTGTCATAGGTCGTGTGGGAAGAGACACAGGATAGGGAATGTCTTGCGGGAGAACGCCGTGTACACTTTGAACACACCGTGTAGTGTCATCCAAGTAGCCATCCGTGTCGCTAACAAAACGGGTCGTTTGGGGCTTCTTAGTACATGTCGTGTCCGTCTGGAACACGTTTTGTAGTGTAACCTGGGTATACAGGCCGTGTCACTAACAAACATGGGCTGGTGAAGTTTGACTAGTACATGTCGTGTACTAGTGGGGCACGCCGTGTAGTTTTAACCAGGGGGAGACCGTGTGATTTGGCTGTGTGGTCGGGGGAAACAAAGTGGTGTACATGTCATGTGCGGATGAACATGCCATATGTTGAGGTTTGAGACACACCCAGACCGACATCCGAAAACGACCTTGTAAGGGCTTAAGGGTACACACTGTGTGGAATTTATAAACGCCATGTAGTCTCTTTTTTCCAGTTCCTGTGTTTTCTTTCCCTTTTTGTGTGGGCAATTTTAAACGGATAAAAGAACCTCAACAGTAAATTAAGCTAAGGTGTGTGTTTGACCTTGTAGAGTCATGTCACCGAGACGACCACGAGTTGTACGCCAAGAGAGCGGCAATGATTATACTTCAGAGATGGTAGGCCATGAGCTACCGATGGATCCTCCAGTAGAGCCAGATGCAGCGCCAGCCGTTATACCGGACGTAGGCGTGAATGCGCAGTTCTGTGAAGGCTTTATGCGTTTTATACAGACCTTCCAGGGAGCACCTCCAGCTACCACATCTATGAAAGAGTTAACTCGTATATTTCAGCAGTAGCATCCGCCTACATTTTCAAGGTATGACGGACCCCAGGCTGCGGAGTCTTGGCTGGGTTCTATTTAGACTATTTTCGAGAATCTGGAGATGCCTCCTGGGCGGAGGATCAAGCTCGCTACATACATGTTGCGTGATTATGCCAAGAGATGGCGGGATGTTACCACTCAGACTGAGCATCACAGAGATATGGCCTGGGAATATTTTCAGGTTTTCTTCTATGACTTTTTCTTTCTGGAGACGCCGAGGTAAGATCGAGCTCGAGAGTTCATGAATCTGCAGCAATGCGCCATGTCAGTGATGGATTATTCTTCCCGCTTCACTGAGATACAATGTTTTTCACCTATTCTTGTGGGTAACCAGACATTGAGGGATAAACTCTTTGACGATGGTCTTAGATATGACATCCGAGCACTGGTGAATGTTTTCAGGTTGAATTATAGTGCATGCTATTGTGAACCAGGCTGATTACAGAGCATAACCTGCGAGAAGCAAGTGGTGCAGGCCAGGGCAGTTCGACACCAGTTTCTGGTACTATTTCTACAGGTAAGAGGAAGAGAGAGATGAATTCCTCTCACAATGGAAGTACTATCTAGATTATTTCTTTAGGTGTCCAGGTCATGTGCTACCAGTGTGGTATAGAGGGGCATAAAAGACCTCAGTGTCCACATGACCTAGTGGAATGCCGAGCTTGCGGAAGGATGGGTCATCTCTAGCGTTTTTGCAGGGCGTTTCCATCAGTGGCTACTGAGAGGGGTTCTGTGCAGAATCTGTGTGCGGGATAAGAGCCATCAGCTTCTTACCAGTAAGGGAATTGGAATACGTCATAATGTTCAGGCTGAGGTGGTGTTCATGGTCATGGTATCCAGACACCAGGATCTTAGAGACAGTAGGGCGGGTCAGCTCAGGGTAGCCAGGCTGTGTCGCAGAGCCGCGACACGGGGCAGGCATATATAGATCAACAGACCCAACAAGAGAAAGATCTTGTACCTTCCACTGTCATAGGTACTACTCTAGTAGCTTCTGTGTTGTCTTCAATACTTTTCAATATTGTTTCTATGCATAACTTTATATTTGTGCCCATTGTGGAGAGCCTTGGGCTCTGGTTTTCTTTTTCTTTGGGTATCATGATGTTAGACACTCCATTGGGAATGAGAACTATAGGTGTGTGTCAGAGTAGGGAGTTCCCCCAAGAGTTTGTTGGGTGTCACTTTATATGGGACCTCTATGTCTTAGAGATGACAGGCTATCATGTCATTCTCAGGATGGATTGGTTGGTACCCTTTCGAGTCTTTAAAGATTTCTATCATTGCAGGGTGAGTTTCATGTCACCAAAGGGTAGAGAGTTTCTATACAAGGGATAATGGGATGTCCAGGCGAGCCGAGCTGGACCCAAGCATCGTGGGTGAGGTGGAGTGACATCCCAGATTGCGAGTTTATATCTGGATGACTGGGGAACTTGTCAGAAGGATTTCCCTATAGTAGTTGATCGTTTCAGGGATGTCTTCCCAGAAGACTTTTTAGGTCTTCCTCCGAAGCGAGAGGTGTATTTCTCTATTTATCTTGTGCCAGGAGCATCACCGGTGTCCATTACCTCTTATATGATGGCTACACCAGAGTTTCAGGATCTGAAGAGGCAGTTAGAGGAGTTTTTGGAAAAGGGTTTCATCCGACCCATTACTTCTCCTTGGGGCTTGCCTGTCCTGTTTACTAAGAAGGAGAATGTTACCCTCAGACTTTGTGTGGAGTATCAGAATATGAAATAGTTGACGATCAAGAACTGATATCCCTTGACAAGGATTGATGATATTTTTGATCAACTTCGTGGAGCATGAGTGTTCTTGAAGATTGACTTGAGATCTGAATATCATCAGTTGCACGTTAGACCATTGGACATACTTCTTACAGCTTTTCGGAGTAGATATGGTCTATACGAGTACTTGGTCATGTCGTTCGGACTCACAAACGCGCTATCAGTTTTCATGGATCTGATGAATTTGGTGTTCCACCCATATCTGGATTCTTTTGTGGTAGTCTCCGTGGATGATATCTTGGTGTACTCTCACACTCGACATGACCATGCTACCCATCTTGAGATCATTTTGAGTACACTGAGAGAGCATCATCTATATTCTAAGATCTCAAAGTGACACTTTTGGATGGACTAGATACACTTCCTAGGTCATATCATCTCAGAGGTAGGAGTTGCGGTAGACCCAGATAAAGTGAGAGAAGTAGTTTCTTGGGAGCATCCTAAGAAAGTTTTTGAAATACGGAGTTTCTCTGGGCTGGCTGGTTACTACAGGCTCTTTATAAAAGACTTATCTCACTTAGAAGCGACTTTGACGGGTTTGAATAAGAAGGTTTTGAAGTTCATGTGGTCAGAAACTTGTGAGACAACCTTTCAAGATCTGAAGGGATGATTGACATTAGCACCAGTCCTGATACTTCCAGATCAAGGGAAGAGCTATACAGTTTACTGTGTTGCCTTAGGTATTGGGTTGGGAGTAGTGTTGATGTAGGGCGATCAAGTAGTTGCATACGGGTCTCGTCATTTGAGACCACATGGGAGGAATTAATCGACGCATGATCTCGAGTTGGCTGCAGTTTTTCATGTGTTATGCTATTGGAGACATTATCTCTTGGGAGAGCATTTTAGGGTGTTCACGGAACACAAAAGTCTCAAATATATCTTCACCCAGCATGACCTTAATTTCAGACACTGAAGGTGGGTTGAATACCTTATGTCCTTCAACTTTGAGCTTGCCTATACACCTGGTAAGGGTAACACATTTGCTAATGCACTGAGTAGGAGGACCCAGATACAGGCAGTGCAGGAGGCCAGTGGTGAGTGACAGCTTATAGCTTTGTTATCTAATATTCATTTGGAGGTGCATGATAATCAGGGGTGATCCAATATTTCTTTTTTAACTTTGAATTATACCATCCTAGACAGAGTGAGGATGAGATAGCTATTGGATTCAGAAGGCCTAGTTCTACAGGAGTCGGTGGTAAGTAAGGACCCTCCTCCTGGTTGGATGATAGGTGATGAAGAGGTACTGTGTATCCATGGACAAGTGTGGGTTCCAGGGGGTATATGTGAGGATCTGATGCGGGAGTTTCATGCTTAGGCTTGGGTAGTGAATCCCGGAGTTACCAAAATGTACCGTGAAATGAGACGTCAGTATTGGTGGCCTGGTATGAAACGGGAAGTAGCTGGTTTTGTTGCGAGATGTTCCACCTATTAATAGGTGAAGGCAGAGAATCATAGGATAGCTGGACTATTACAACAATTACCCATTCCGGAGTGGAAATGGGATGATGTCGTGATGGACTTCGTGACCGGGTTGCTGAGTTCACCTCGAAGAAGTGATGTCGTGTGGGTTGTTGTGGACAGACATACAAAGGTAGCTCACTTTTTTCCGATCAAGGAGACCTTCGGTGTTGACGAGCTCAGAAAGTTGTATATCCAAGAGGTAGTACGTCTTCATGGGGTCCCTCGATCTATCATTTCAGATAGGTACACCCACATTACGTCTCATTTATGGCAAGGTTTTCAAAGGGCACTGGGTACACAGGTGATTCTGAGTACACCATACCACCCTCAGACTGATGGTCAATCAGAGCGTATGATACAGGTGCTAGAGGACATGTTGCGTGCATGCGTCCTGGACTTTGGGGGATCTTGGGAGAAGCACATACCCCTGGTCGAGTTTGCATACAATAACAATTTTAAAGATACTATTGAAATGGCACCTTATGAAGCTTTATATGGTAGGTCATGCTGATCAACCCTATACTAGTTGGAGGCAGGTGAGGCAGCTTTACTGGGACCACGTCTTGTGTATGAGACTTCAGAGCAGGTCTAGTTGATTCAGAAGTAGACGACTACTGCATAGTCTCATAAAAAATCTTATGTTGATCACCATAGATGAACCTTGGAGTTCATGGCCAGGGATCAGGTTTTCTTGCATGTTTCACCGAGGATGGGACACAGGCGGATCAGGAGACAGGGTAAACTTTCACCGAGGTATGTGGGGTCATTTGAGATTCTGGAGGGAGTCAGGCTGGTTGCCTATTGGTTGTAGTTACCACAAAGGTACCAGGCCAGGCACGACGTCTTACACGTATCTCAGCTATATCAATATCACTCAGAACTGTCTCACGTCTTTCAGCCTGAGGAGGTTGAACTTCAGGTCGATTCATCCTTTGAGGAGCATCAAACTCATATTGTTTATAGGAGCATGAAGGTTCTCCGTGGCTGGTCAGTTCCTCTCGTACGGCTGCTATGAGAGCATGGTCGAGTGCAGGACGAAACCTGGGAGTGGAAGACCGACGTAGGTGTTCAGAGGATAGAGTTTTTCTTATCTTTATCTTCACCACCTTTGTAAGGGAAATTCGAGGATGAATTTCTTTAAGGGGGGGGGGAGTTTGTAAGAACCCGGTTCTTATTCTTGAGGTGCGAGTTTTTTCTTTTTTGTTTTCCTTAAGTGTTTTTGAGAAAACAAGGGAAATGTGGGAAAAAATCCCAAATTTATGGGTACACACCATGTAATTTTGTACACACGCAGTGTACTTCGGCTGTGGGAGATGAGAAGGTAGGGCGCGTAGGTTTTTCAGTAAAAACAAACTACACACCGTGTACTTCCATATACACGTTGTGTACTTTGGTGGTGTGGGACGAAAACACAGGGCGTATAGACTTTTCGGTGGTTCAGGGTGTAATAACTATCTTCATACCGTGAACTTAGTATTACACGTCATGTAATCAGTGGGAAAATGAACAGGGTGGCAGTGAAAAGAAACCACCAGATGAACAATTAAAAAGGAAAGTACACACCGTGTACTTTCAAAGTACACGCCGTGTAGTCATGAGTTTTCACTTAAAATAGGTAGTAGCATCCTCATTCGGCAGAGGAGGCATAATTCTCATTTAGAGCTCAGGAGAGAAGGTCGAAGCTTGAAGGAGCTCCCAACCACACACCGGGAATCAGATTCTTCCACCGTCGATCACGTTTGAACCGCGCGGGTGAGTTCTTCCCTCTCCGTGAGTATTTATTGCCAATTATTAATCTAAAGGAAGTTATTTGAGTTTGAACGGGGACTATTTTATCCCAAATATACGCCATTCTTGGCCGTTTTGGGTGGTTTCGTTCACGTATATCGATCAGGGGAGATCGAGGTAGGTGGTCTTGTGTTTTATTACAACTGTCAAGTAGAATTTTTGTACTGTTGTGCCACTCTCCCATGTTCGGGGTGATGTATAACTGGGGATTTCTCTATTTAGATACCTAGAATTGCTTAGGTAGTCTAATTATTAAATATGAAGTGTTTTTTGGGATCATTTCTTGGATCCAGGGACACCCCGTGGGTGCATTCTCCATGTTTAGCCGTTTGGCCAGGATACCCGAGGGTATTCCATATCTATAACATGTTTTATGTTTTTTTGAGAGGAACTTATATGTATTGCTTGCTATGCATCGGGCTCACCACGTTTTCTTTCTTATCTTGAGGGAAATGTTGTGTTTAGCTTGTGGACAATGTTTGTTAGCCTGAGGGTAACATTTCTTTTTCCTGTGGGAAGTACCTTCCGTGCCTACAGGCAATATCTCGTATTCTTGTGGGCACTATTCGTTATGCCTGGGGGCAGCCACCTACGGGTTTTGATTCTGATTACCTGAGGGTCAGGATTAGCATGTCTGCATACAATGTTTATTTGGAGTATTCACTGTGGTGATTTATTATGTTGTACTTTCCAAGCTAAATCACAGGCTTGGAAGTAATAAAAAATTATTAAAATGGAAATGGGACTCGTAGAGATAGTTACTTTTGAGTACGACCTAGTTTACTGCATTTTATTATTGCACACAGCTGTTGCACATTTTCACTGATAGTTGGGCACGGGCCTTTGGTGGTTGCCTACTAGGATTTATTTCTCACACCCTGTTTGGGTCATGTTTTGAGCCCAAACAGATTATATTGTTGCAGGTGTTGATAAGGGAAAGATCCCCAATACAGGCACCTGATTGTTACAGAAGAGTAGGAGAGCATGAGACCGAGCTTAGGCTTACGATGCTGCTGAGTTCCTACTGAACTATTTTGTATTTATTTGATGTACTTGTCCATTGTACTATATTTTTTAGATTGCAGTCTATCCGGTTTTGGCTTCTTTCTTAGACTTGGGGACATATTTCATCATCATATGTGATTGTTGATCATTTATTTACTTCAGTACTATTGTCCTTTTAAGCTGTTATTATTGACCACATCTGCTTTTGTTATGTTAGTATTTTGTTACTCTATGTTACACTTTGACAAATGAGGGCATAGTTTCCCCACTATCAGACCTGGGCCCTCGCTGCTAGTCGGCAGCCTCTGGAATTTGGGGAAATGCACTTTAGTTCAAGTGACCAACCAGGTTTCGGGAACCCGTTGAGTGGCACCCAGATCCGGGATGTTACATTAAAGATATAAGAAATCAGAACAAACAAGATTGATAAACAAGAGAAGAACAAGTATAGATGCTTGACTATAAGATCATCTTTTCTCTTTAATGAATTAAAGAAGTCATAAATGTGTTTTTTCATCCCTTGATAGATTTTCCAATAGTAGTGTGAAATATTTATCATAGGAAAAATGAAATTCAATTTAGAGTAAACCCACTACTACACTCTTTACACTATATCACTTGAAAATTATAAAGGCTCTCGTTGAAGAAGTATCATATGAGTAGTTTCATACATTCCAGCCATACAGTATCAAGGATCGATGACCTTTTTAAAACAAAAAAAAAATATAAACACAACCAAGAGAGGTTAGAGAATTCAAAATTCAATAATGATAAAACTAAAATATCATAGAGATGGATAAAGAGTGATAGAAAGATATTATCATAGCCTAATAATCACTAAACTCATTACTAATATTCAAAAAATAAGGAGTAATTAAAAACAATTCTATATCACAAATTAAATAAATTTAAAATTTTTCTTCATAATTTTTTAATTATAGATCCCATGAAAATTGAAAGTATTAATTTGAAATACGAAGCTCAAAATAATTCCGTTTAAAATAAGTAGTAAATATGAAGAGATGTTAAAAACTTAACAATACTATATAAAAGAAAATAAAATAGTTTTATTGAGTTTAACATCAACTAATATTAATTTAAATATAATATAATCAAATAAAACAACATAAAATAATAAAAATGATTTTTGAGTTTCAAGTTATATGTTTCATCTATGAATATAAAACAACTTTGATCTTCATAAAAACATGTTTTAAATATTTAAAAACACTTTTCATAGGTTCTACATAATTAATATGAATTTATAAAGTTTTTAGAATAATTTAAATACATTAAATAAACATATATAAAATCAACATATGAATCATTACATAAAACAAATCATTTTTTCAAATTTAAGAAAATTCTATAAAATTTCATTGAATTGCATAGACAAATTCTCATCGGGGGTTTTCATGTATGTGTTTTTCTCTTTGTAAGAAAACTGACCACATAGGCCAATCGACATTACCAAATAAATTTAATTTATTCTCAATTTTAAAAATTTTAGTATGGGAATTCATCTCATAAGAAAAAATTTTGTATGCAATTCACCACATAGACGATTCGATATTGGTGAATTTCTCACGTATCTGAATTCCAAAAATCTATAAACAGACTGAATTATAGAATTTCAAAGCCAAAATAAACCTTGATAAAGGAAGAATGATTTTTATATCCAATTTTATTATATTTATAAAATTTAATTATCTTTATAAAAAATGAATAATCACCATAATCTGAGTTATATATCTCACGTTATGATTAAAAACTATAGCAAACCAGTTCTGAAAATCAGTAGAAAAAAATGGAAAACATTAAGTAAATTTTAAATTAATTTTGAACATAATATAGATTGATTTAAATTTTTATTTCTTATAATTAAATATATATACTTTTATAATATTTTAAAAAAATAATCACGCAATTTGAAGTTATGTATCTGATGATATGATCAAAATACATAGCATAACCAATTCTGTAAAAGAAGCTACGTGGATCAAGAAATTGCTATGTGAATCACAAATCAGCTATGTAGTTTATGATTTCGCTACATCATTTATAGTATATTGGAAATTTTTTAATTTTAAAAAACATGTATAAATGATATTGTAATATCCCAAATGAATTATTTACCCTAAGAACTCAAAATAAAACTTTTAGAACATGTTATGACCAATCAAAAAATAAAATCAAAAGATATTTTAAGCAATGAAATATTTTGATATAGTCAAAGTTAAACATACTTTAATCAATATACAATTAAAATATATAAGATATATAATAATATTAAAACAATTAATTGAACAAAATTATACATTTAAACATATGATAATACAAAGAAAACATATATGACCTGTGATCAAACAAAACAAAAATACATGAAAGCACATGCACAAACAAATTTTATATATCATAAATCATTTAATAAACTTTTTTATTCAAAAATAAAAAAAATTAATATTATACATTGGCATAAAATATCATTTCTCTTTGGATAATAAATAACTCATGCAGATTCAAGATAAGTTTAGGAAAAATAAAATCTTTTTGAAAAAGCTTTATAAATGGATTAGACAACATTACGAAATAGTAGAATCATATATATACCCAAAAATAAAAGGGGAACAATAGTGGATATAATTTTAAGCATGTTACATGAATATACGTACATAAAATAGTGTGAAATATAAGATAACACAAAAAGGGGATTGGTTTAGAGAATTCCCCTTACTTTAAATCAAGCTTTATTTCATCATTTTTCCGCCTCCTGAATAATAAAATTAGGTTCATTGAAAAATTGAAAAAAAGATAATTATTGTAATATTTTCAACTATTTATCAATTATAATCATTGGATTATATTTCTTAATCCCCATCATTAAAATTGAAATGTTTTGCTATCATGTTTTCCTTAAAAATTTCTCATTTTTCTTCGATTTCTCTATTTTTGTTTAAATTAATTTATACATCAGTGTAATTAATCTCATAATCACAGGATAAATATATTTATATAATTATATATCATAAATAATTTATTATTATTGGACATAAGTTTGGTGATAAGAATATAATTGTAAATTTCATTGTTGGTGGTTAACCGACACTTAATATGACATTGTCCAAAGAAGAGGAACAAGATGTATAATATATATTTACATTAAAAATAACGTTTTTATAGTATATGAACACTATAAATATCATAATAATACAGTGTATAATTGTTTTAATAAGATTTAAATTAGAAAATATAAGGATGATATAATATTAGAAATGGAAAATTAAATAAAATGATGACATGACATAACCTTTCTTATAGTGGTTCCATTTCTACAACCCTTAACTTCTTGAAAGAATAGAGTTCGATTACTAAAAAAATTAATTAAGGATTCTAAAAGGATTAAGAGAGAATATTTTTTTATTTTTTTATTTTTTAAGTGAGGTAGGATCAGTTTTACAAGGGGAGGGAAACAAGTTATTTATACTTAAAGAGAGGGGTATTTTTAGAATAAAACATTCAATAAAATACTATTTCAAAGGTAAACATTGTAATAGTGAATTATTTAAATTATGAATCATATATAAACAAAATAAAATGTATTTATTAATTTAAACCCCTTTATAATCTAAATTAACTAATTCATTAAAAGGGAAAGTGGAATAAATGATAAAATTTTATTTTAAGGGAACACTTTTGAATTTATACTTTGAAAAATTATTTTTAGGTTTGGAAATTAAGTTTATTGTTTTCAAATGATCCATTTATATTATTAAATTTATTTTAGTCCAAAATAACATCTTTATTATTTATTAATTCATTATTTCATCATCATTATGTGATAAAACATGCGGTACTTGAAAAACTGTATTTTTACTATTAATGTAAAAATAAAATTATTTCATAAAATTACCCAAAAAACACCCTTGGTGAATTTAAATGTGTTGATTTAAAAAATTAAATTCATTTTATCAAAATAATTTTCTGATACAAGTAATTTTAATTTTCAATATAAAAATTATGATTTTTATGAAATAAATTAAAATAGAGTTTATTAAAAATGTGCATATATTTTCTATAAGTTTTTAATATTGATATTTATTTTATTATGTTATAATATTTATATTTAATAAATAACTCTTGATAAATATTATTAATATTATATTTTATTATTTTGAGGTTAGATTACTATTCCAACAGTTAGTTTATTATTCCAACGATCGTATTATTATTCTAATGAATATATTACCTCCTATAAATATTACTTTATTTATTCATTAAACATTTAAAAAAATTCATCTCAAGGTTATATATATTCATTTTCTAATCATTTAATTGGTTTAATAAATTTTTTCCCATGGTGTTGTCCATGGGGGTGATTATTCCAACAGATTGGAAGGATATGAATTTTCCCATTATAATTTTCCTAATTTATATTTTTTATACCACTATAATGTTTTTCATTTTGTGGGTTTAGTTATAGATTAATGTAATGATCTCCATTAAGAAAATATTTTTTTATCATTTTCTTTATGTGTTTCATGTGTTTAATACTATATAATATAATATAACAAACATTTATTTCAAGAAACAAATATGTTTTATAAACTAAAGTTTGTTACATGGATGATTATTATAAATAAACAAAAGATCAAGTACCTAAATATAAGGGGTAGGACTTTGAATTTTACTCTCCTAGTTTTTATTTTACTTAATTTGAATTATTTACTAAATCCCCATTGTTTGAACTTATCCAAGTAGCCCAAGTGGAGTATCCACTAAATGAAGTGCCCAAAAAATATCTGAACAAGAATTCCCCACACCTTATCCTTATGCACATTATTTACAAAATAAATCACATTTATGAAGATATGGAAATAAATAAATTTGTATAAGTTTTCCTTTAACTCGAATTGAATCTAAGTAGCTTTGTAAAGAATCATATTTGGTGGTTTTTATCACAAAAAGAACATACTCTGATGGATTGGGATAGATCACAATATTGTCCAGTTGTGAATAGTATAAATGAATCTTCTTTTGAGAGGGATAACCCAAGACACTCCCCCCATCTCTTTATTTTTTTGTTTTTATTTTAATGAAAGTTTGTATGCCATTATTATTTACTTTAGGTTTTCCCTAAGTGGAAAACACCTCATATGCTATCTCAATGTAACAACTCCAACTCTAGTAACCTAGATCTAGTGTCTAATTTATTACATTGGCATAATATACAAGTAATTACATCCTTAATGACCAAATAGTTTAGTAGTCTCGGTAAAGTAGATACATAGTTGATAATTGCATTACATTTGAACTCAAACATTAAAACATAATTGTTTTTCAATAATATAATTATCCCCTTTAGCATAACCTTTAATATCATTCTTAGTAAAAAATTTGGATTCCTGGGAAATAAAAAAATAAGGGTGAGCTCAAATGCTTAGAAAGGGTTAAGTACAACGAAAGTTATCCTGAACCAATAATCATAATCAACATGGAAAGGTAAATAACTAAACACACGTTCTATTTAAATAATTTAACTATCTTGATTATTAAGGAATAATCAACATGTAAAGGTAACTAACTAAATACAAATTACATTTAATCAATAACGTGACTATCGTTATTATATAAATCATAATCAATATAGAAAGGTAAATAACTAAACAAAAAAATCATTTAATCAATAACATGAAATTCATGATTAGATATGGAATAATAAATATTGAAAGGTAAATAACTGAACACACATTACATTTAATAAATAACCCAAATATTAGGATTAGATAATACATAATCAATATGGCAAGGTAAATAAGTGAAAACTTCTGTCATTTAATTGATAAACTGAGAATGAAAATGCATCCAGAGATAATATCATTTCAAAAATCTCATGGATAATAATATTTGATTTCTTAATTAATTAAATGATTAATTATTAGACATCATTATCTTAGGAATCATGATACCTCTATTATCAATACCTTTCACAAGATAGTTTAAAACTATGGGTAAAAACCCATTTAATGTTAGCTTAGTGATTCACCTCATCAGATTGTCGATGCATCGAGGAGCTATAGAATTATGGGCCTCACCCATCACTATATTTCAAACCATTCCTCATATATCATCATCATCATTATATAATTATTTATTCAACGGTATAGGGGACAAAGAAACATATCCATTATAAATTTTCCTTATCACCAAGTATCTGTATTGAGTAGATGATACAAATTTATCAATAATTCCCTAGATTAACAAATAACTTTAAATGTAGAACACCATATATATAAATTATATATGTTATAATCAATAAACATATCCATTATAAATAATATGAATTTTTATGAGAAATTTAATTTCCAATGATTACAAGAAAGTGAATATTTCAAGGGAAAGATAATGACTATAAAAATGAATTAAGAAAGTGAATTTTGATATATTTTGTAGTAAAAATGAGCATAAACCATCCATAGAATGAATAATTATGTTATAAATACAACATATACCTAGTTAATTATAATTAAAATAAATTTTTGTGGATGTTGATTAAGATAAATACTATAAAAATAACATTAAAATAATTCTTGAGGAAAATATACTTTTTCTTTGAAAATATTTTATAATCTAAAAGTTCAAAAAATATTTTAAAAATTCTTTTTTTTTCAATGAAATTTGAAAATTATAAATTAATCTTTAAAACCATTATTAGTCATGATGGCTATAAATTATGTTCATTTCGTAAATATTAAAACGAATATTTATTTCATTTTTTTAATAAAATCCAGAAAGACCATTTTTTTAAATGACATGATGATTCCATTGAGAAAAATAAAATAAATTAAAAATGGAAAAAATATTTAATAAATTATTTTTAAATGGTTAAAAACATTTTTGAAAACATTTTCGGAAAATATGGATTTTTGTGAAAAATAATTTTCAATCGAAGGATGAAATGAAGCCGTAATTTATTAAAAACATTTTCTCGGTAATTTCAAGTACCAAAGAGAGGGGAAATGCTAATATTACTTGAAACATCATAAATAACCATAATAAGTGGAAATTAAGTGGATTTATTATCCAATTATCAAATAATCTCCTTCAATGGAAAATCAGGAATAAAAAATACTGATTAAAATGAGATTATGAAATAAACCCTTATAAAGACTGTAACAACTAGGACCCACTGATAGCATAGACTCCCCTCATTTACATGTTTTTTGGGTCATGGACCTCTAGGAACCACCATTTATCCCACATACAGGTAAACCCCAACCTAATCCCCACCCACATGCTCAAACAGATCATCAGAATAATGATTGTCCCCACATGCCAACACTTGTTCTTTTAGTGTTCATTGTACTCATTCACACACTCCATGTGAAACTTCCCAGGAGGTCACCCATACTGATCAATACTACATACCAAGCATTAAAACTATGTATTTCTAATCATTTTTTCTATTTAAAATATATTTTCTCCTTGTTTACATGAGTCATATTAGTCGGAATGGCCCGAAGGCCTTCATTTTTTATTATTTTGATAACCCACCTTTTAAGGGGTGAGTTGGAACCCATACAAGGACTGAAGGCTTAGAGATAATTACATGACATGCAGGTCTTAGAGGAAATCACTCAGACAATAGAACTTAGAACTGCTCCTCCCTAGCATATGTCATGATATCAGCACTCTACCTTTGTCGGGCTGGTCGGTTATCTATCCTATGCAAAGATGCACAGGCCTAGTACCGATGGCAAAGCCATACCCTCTCATTCTTCCAAATCTGGTTAGCTCTGTACTAGTTAATGCGCCTGTCTTGAATCCTCATCTGAATCCTTGTTCCTTGAAGTCCCTTACCACTTGATAACGTTCAAGTAAAATCTACTTCGATGATATAATTCAAATTGAAACTTAAAATACCATGAATTTATAATTAATCACAATATTACATGTCAAAAGTGCATTATATATACAACATCAAATAAATTAGGTGCATAACATTACAATATGCCTCAATGAAGGGAAATTGAGATGAAGTCTCTTACCTTGCGCTTCCTTTTAGTTGAACATGATTTAACTTCTTTTATAATGTATTGAATAATTTCATTAACTTATACTAGAAACATGTTAATATAATATCTTATATTATCCTCTTATAACATCTCATCACCTGTTTGTTAATAATATTTCATTATTTTCATTGTTTCAGGTGTTAATTGCCTTGTTTTGTCATTCATTTTTTTTATGAAAGTTCTGGTTTTTGCATGAATTATATAGTTACATGATATACATAATGATATTAATGTTATAAATATAATTTTTTTCATTATATATATTTTTATAATCATTATTGAAATTTGAACATGGAGAATGGATCACATCAGTTCATGGAGATGGTAGGTTATACATACGCACGAGTTACGTTATCATTTCCTTAATGGGTGAAAGTGTAATTAGGTGGGTGATATATTAATATTAAATAATAAATATAATTTCATATATATTACATATATTCACTTAATTTATCCTTATTACCTTTTATATAAATCAAATATAAAAAATGAATCGCATCACTTCGCGAGGTGAAAGTTCGTCCTACATATGAGCGACATTATCATATTTTAAAAAGAATAGAACATAAGAAGTTAAATTTGATAGTAAAATAAAATAAGTATAATAATATCTTAAATATAATATAAATATTTTAAATCCATTATTACATACATCCTTGAACGGTGGTTATGGGAAACTAGTTACATTAGTTTGCAAGGCGGTAGTTCGTCATACACACGATTGACTATTTCATTTACCATTTGATGGAAGAGGATATGGATATAGGTCATGAACCTAATATAATAAAATATCCATATATTAAATATTATTAGTAAATTATATAATCATGTTTTAATATTATCTGAAGTAGGTGGAAGAAGAAACAATATAAAAACACTCGTTTAATAACGTGGCCTCTTCTTCAGACAACTTCTTTAGGTTTGCACCAAAAACCTTCTTAGGTTAGATTTTTCATCAAAAAAGGTATCTATGAAGTTTTTAGGAGGAATTTATTTGGGTTGGTATTGGATGAAATAAATATATTTTTAAGCATTAATAGGGGAGGAGAGAGGTGGCATTCTATAAGTGGGGGAGAGTAAACACCATGAATTTTTTAAAATATTCAATTATACCAACATTTTTATCATTCCAAAAGACCCAAAAATGTGAAATTATTGAACCCTGAAGGTTATATGGTCATTATATTTCCATAAAATGTGTTTTATATAAGTTTTAGGTTATTTTTAACTCTTATCTTCATAGTTTACCCCCGATAAACCCATTTTACCTTAATCGTGGTAATTAATTCTTATTGTTTTAAATATTAATTATGGTAAAATATTAAGTTGAAATAATTAGGTAATATAAATTATTCTTATTTTAAATATTTTATCCATTTTCCTAGATTAAATTTATAGAATTTACAGCATCCAATTTAAAATTATAACCTCAAACGTGATGAAAAAGTGGGTTTAAAAAGAGAAAATTCTCATAAGTATAGAAGGTTTTAATATCAAATTTTAAGATTAATTTTATTCCCATGATATAAATAAGTTGAATTTTAATATAATTTATGTAATTTTACTTTTAAAAATAATTTAAAAATATAATTTAACCTTGTTAAATATTTAAACGAAATGAAATTTTTCAATAAATATCAGTATTTTACACCATTCATCAAAAAATGAAACTTCTCTAAAAAATCACCAAAAATCACCCTAAGATAATTTTTAAATGATTATTTTAAAATTTAATTTAATTTTTTAAAATTTATTTTATATAAGTGGTAAAAATTAATTTTAAATGATGTTGGAAAAGCGTGACTAAACAATTTCTAGAAAAAATATTTCTTCAGAAAAAAAAATTATTTTTCTTCTAGATAATTATTATTTTATTTATAATTAAGAAATAATCATAATTTTAAAATTTTATTTATTAAAATTCATACATTCCAATTTAATTTTTTGGTTATAATTTTATACTATATTGTGGTTCATTTTGTCTCGGGGTTCTGTGTTCCACAAGCTATTGAAGAGATTAAATTTAAAAAATTAAATTTCCTGTGTTGTTTAAGATTAGTGTTTCATGTATTATATGATATAGAATACAAAATTATAATTTTAGAATTTTCGGGCATCACATTCTCCTAATATTAAATAATTTGTTCTTCATAATTTGATCATGCGCTTAAAAATAAAGGGTTTGATATTTGAAAATTCATTTATTAAAGATTAACATCATAAAAAGAGTTAAAAAATCCTTTTAATAAGAGATAAATAGAAATAAAAATTACATATGTAATAACACATAAATAGAGTTCTAATTAAAATAAAATTGGTTTCAAGTGAATATATATACATGGAAGGAATGCATAGATAATTATAGAGAGTGATAGAGATCATTGATCCCAAGAAAATGAATGGTCAATGGAAAGTTAAGTACCTCAAAAAATAAATATATAATGATTTAAAAGATAATTTTATTCATATGATGTGAATGTAATAGGATAAAAAAATTTATTTCAAGATCCTTTTCCTAAAATTGAGTAATTATTTTACTATCTAATAATATAAAAAAAATATACTTACTTGATATCTTTTTATTTCATAAGCATAGTTTTATCCATTGGTTGGGCCTAAATAAATTTCTGATTCATAGCTTAATCCAATAAATAAATATCCAAAAATGAATTATTTTCTTCTCAAAGAACTAAAATTCTCTTTTAATGGATCATCATATCCATAAAAGAATGAACTGCATTTTTGTCTGTCTCAAACTATTTTCCAAAACCAATATGGTTAACACAAGTTACCCATTATAATATATTAATCTCTAATCCTTAAAAGTAACTCCATTGGTTCATCATTAATATTTATTCATCATATTTTTTATGTATAAATAATGACCTATTAACTAGAACATCACATAGTCTAGTGGTAGGCATTAAACCCCTGTCGCCCTTCGGTTGTGGGTTCAAGTCTTGTGGCCATTCCAGATGCAATGGGTTATAACCCAGCAAGTGGGTTATCCTTTTTCTAAAACCATATTAATATAATACTTATAAAATTCTAAAATTGTCATAACCCATAATTACTTTAATATAAAATATAATATAATCCAAAAATTTTATCAATACCTTTAAACTTAAATACAAAAAAATGAGTGAATTCTTCCTTAAATAACTTTTTCTTATTCTAAAACAATAGGTTCTATTCCCATAAATGGTTTCCAAAAATATCCTTAGTCATGTTATATTCCTACAACACAAATTTTTAAAAGGATCATTTAAGACTTTGAACTTATGATCAACCATAAAATCATAACCCCATGAAGACATATTTTCTTCTAAAATTTAATACAATCCTAAGATGTTTCTTGATTCTTATAACCAAAATAATATTATTAAAAATACTTCTATGATATAATTATGGAATCCTAATACAAAAATACTTCAATGATTTTATTTTAACATATATCCTTCCTTGTTATAGGGTTTGACCTTTAGAAAATGGAATTGAATTAATTAATTCTTAGGTTCCCACATTTCAGTCAACAAACTATAAATGGGTTCCTCTGATGAAATTTATTTCTTTCCATTATACTCTTCATTTTTTATTGGTAATTCATTACTTTATAACCTTATTTTAAACCCACAAAACATCTTCCCATTCCTTTAAGATATTTTCTAGGGTGTCTATTTCATCATTTCTAACATGAAATAAACATAGTGTGACAACCCATTACCATATTTCGGTTATTTCCCTACTCTTTTCTAGTTTTCCTATTTGAGTGGGTGCATCTTGGGACCCCATAGAATAGAGAGATTTTTTTGGGGAAAATGATCTAAAGTTTGGGGATGTATGTTTGTTTTAATTAATGGAGGTTAGGTATAAATGGGTTAATGGAGTTTCATGGTTCTTTATGAGTATAGGGAACACCCAAGTTGCTTTGCGGTTTTTTTGTAAGAATATGGGGTTTATAATGTGTGTTGGGAGATTACATGATGTGTAAATGGTTTACACAATGTATACTTATTCTCTCTACACAATTAATGAAATTGGTACATAGCATGAATGTAGTACATGCCGAGTATGAGTAACATTGCATGTAAGTATTAAAGATAAGTTTTTAATAAAATATTGATATGTTTTTTGGTGTACTTCAGGGTCATGGATTAAATTACATGTAATGGGGTTTCAAATTATGTGACTATCAGGAGGTTTGATTTTAGGGTGCTGCATTGATTGATTTTTTACTCATTATTCTGCATCCATCCTTACTATCAACCTATAAAGCTAATCTAGGGATTTTTGAATTCTCCCTTCATTCTAGATTTATTAGTTCGACATTGGATCATCATTGTTATTGGATTGCATCTTTTCGAGTGAGTAATCCTTTCTGCTTCTTCATTTCTTTGATCGTGATAGCATCATTGTATTTCATTATTGGGTATGTTGATCTGAAGTGATGTTTCACTTTGTTTCTCTCTAGATCTATTGTGTGATCTTTGGGGGGGGGGTTTATTGTTGGTGGTAGTGAAGTTTTACGTTCTTGAGGTATGTGTTGTTTCCTATTCTCTTCCAATCTTTTTGTCAAATTTAAGCAATTATAAGGTGTGTAGATCGGTACTAGATCTTCCATTTTCATTTTTATATTCCTTCTTATTACTAGATCCCATTGCAGGAATGTGTGACCAGAGTTTGTAAGGTATGTGGTTCCATATCAAGCCTATGTTAGATGAACTATATTGATCTTATTTTAATAAATTTATTTATAAATAAATTTGGAATGATTTTTTATGTGTAAATTAATTTTTTTATAAAAGTTTATTTTTACATGTGTTTTGGTAAATATAAAAGGGGTATTTTTAAATAATTGAAATTATTTATGAAATGAATCACATGGTAAGCCTTGGGTATGTAGGTTAAAGGTTTAGATTAGGGTAATAATCCATATTACTGTCGGGATTTTTTCTCAGGGGGATTCCCTCTGCTCCATAGGACGGTTGTTCTAGGGAAATGATTTTGACATTATTGGGGGGTTCACTCATGGGGTGTTCCTCCACTCCTTAGGCCTTTTTCGAGAGACTTTTTGTGCACTAGTAATTGTTGTGGTACAAGTAGTCTACTAGACCGACCTATTGAGTTCCTTAGCATGATTTACCTATCCTTAGATTTGTACTATTTTGGATGTGATGTGCATGCTTTGGATTTTGATAAATTATAATGAAAATTATGCATGAAATTAATATACCTTAATTTTTTTTAATTATTGGAAAATGGTAAATATTTACCATGATTTTGATAAAATTTATTAATTTCTTATCATGACATTTTTTATTTAAAATGATCATACCTATGTTATTTTTATAGAGACTTTTTATAGAACAACTGGGTTGGACCATAATAAGCCTACTAGCTTTCACCATATGTACACCTTTGGCAATGTGTAGACCTTTGTATGTCTTTCAATATAGGGAAAGGAAAGGTACCACAGTGAGGCAGCGAGGTTTTCTGTTAGATAAGTTTGGGAAGTTTGGGGTGATATGGTGGGGTTTTCCCAATGTAATCACATGGGTTAGAAGTTATGGTTTTGTGTTTATTTGATATTTGGACTTGTACTTGGAGATTGTAGCTACTTTAAGTTGTTTGGTTTTCACTGTTTGTTTCAGTTATGGAATATACATCTCTCCATCAGTTGTATCTTTAATCTATATATGTTCCATGATATTGCTTCAGGTTATGTAAAATCATTCCCTCTTGTTATTGTGTGATGCCCGGGTGCTATTATCTTGATAGTGCGGATTGGGAATGCCCCTAGGGTATGTGAAGGGTTGGTTTGGGTACCATTATGAGAGAGTATTTGGGTCGGTTCATTACAGATTGGTATCAAAGGTGGTTTGTCCTGAAGATTCCTTGTCTTTGGATATCTGGTAGACTGGAGATATGATTTTTGGGACTTGGTAGGTATATTGAATTGAGTTAATGGACAGTTATTTCCATTATGAGACTCAACTTACCATGGGATGTTGAGATATGTGCCTCATGTTTTGTGTTTTGATGTTAATATCAGTTTTTTATTGGTATTTTAGTTTAAATTGATATTTTTTGTCATCTGATCATTTATATTATTTTAGTGTACAATGGTTTGACTCCAAGATGTGTTCTGCAATTTCCTCAGGAGGGGATAGTTGATGTTCTTTATGGAAATCCTTTGATATATCATAATCTGATTGAGACTATTGTGTAGAAATTCTATGTTGTTGATCGTAATATTTCGCAAGTTTATAACATAGTATTTGAGGTATATCTCGGAGTTGGAGGATATATGGATCAATCATGGGAGTTCTTGAATGAGAATCCTCTATCAATTAAGGGTATAAATGAACCTCAACACGTGGAGAATTTTCTAGACAAGATAGATAAAATCTTCGACTTCCTAGATACACTTGAGAGTGTCAAGGTGAAGTGTGTGGTGTTTTGAATCAAGGTACCAAGCAAGATGTAGTGGGATTCTATAGTAAAAGTTGATAAGAAGGTGGGCCTAGACTTGAAGGGTTTCAAGAAACTTTTCTTCTAGTATTTTGTTTCTAGAGTCTTTGATGATAAAAAAGTCTCTGGAGTTCCTATCATTACAGTAGGAAGACTTTTTGTTGTTGGAATACACTAATCGGTTTGCTGAACTGGTTCATTTTTTATTATAGGTGGTGAAGAGTGACCAGCTAAAGGCTTATAAGTTCCTACATGGTTTACGACCAAAAATCAGATCACTGGTATTTATGATGAAGCCTTAGACCTAAGTCGAGATAGTGGAAAAGGCTATGATGGAATAAATTAATATAGCATGAAAGGTTGGGATTATTCCGCTTATCTTCCACCTAGTGGTAGATATATTAGAACACCAGGGAAAATAGAAAGTGGCAGGATCATCTCATGAGTGATGGAGGTGGTTATCAACGGTAGGCCTCCTCATCACATTCAGTCATATCTAGTAGTGTGCCTCTTATTTTCTATCAGTTAATCAAGGTCATACACACCCGACATTATTTTCCTACACCATCAATGATGTGTAAATGTTGTGGGTGTTATGGTCATCTACAATGCTTCTGTCTATCCATGTCTACTCTTAGATATGTTCAAATATCATCAGCTCTAAAGGATACTACAGCTTAGTTAAATACTTAAAATACTACAGAGCTCCAACCATAGGCCTCGAGAGTGAAACACCTTTACGCAGTAGATGAGTTTCTAGTAGAGGTAGAAGTGGGTCCAATGATAGTGAGAGGTACCATCATTATTGTATCCTCAATAGTGATTGCTTTATATGATACTAATGTTTCCCACTCAATTATATCTGGCCGTTTTGTTGATATTATTATCCTTATAATGGAACACATGCTCTTTCTTATAGAGTTAGCAACACCTCTAGGGAAGAGGAAAGAAAATGGGTTTCGGTGTCCTTCTTGTGTGTTTTCAATAGCTGATATAGAGATAGTATAGTATTTTCGTATTATCAATTTGGATTTATTTGAAATTATCATAGGGATGGATTGTATTATGGATTGTCGAGATAAGGTTGTTTTTTATCATCAGCATGTCTCATTTCTTGTGGCTGATGGGTTCTCATTGGTGTTTCAGGGAGAGTGGGATCTGATGTCTTCCCGTGTAGTACCTTCCCACCCAGAGCTTGGGAGTTTGTTGTTTTCTATTGAAATTAATCCCTATGATGCTTTTTCTTTAATTGATCTTTCCACCATTGCTCGGGGTTTTTTGATGTTTTCCATATGATTTATCAAGTATTCTTCTAGAGAGAGAAATATAGATTGTGATTGACCTTGTGCTAGGTACGCATATGATTTCAATACCTTTTTATCATTAGATCCAGTAGATCTGAAAGATCTTAAGATTTAGTTGGATGATATGAAAGCCCATAATCCACACTTCTAGATCCGATTCAAAAAACATTTACATTTCATTTCTGACTTTTATACTGATAAATTTGACCCAATTTTTTCCAACAAAACTTACAACATCGAAAGAAAATATTGGATAACTTACATACGCAATGGCCTTTTAGTTTTAGAGTTTTATATAATTAGAAAAAACTCTAAAAAACTCGGGTTCATAAATAACTGGCTCATAAAGATCAACATTATCACTCACTATACCCAAATTTTATAATAGATCATAAACATCATCCATGTGAAATCCTATAGGCATAGTTCATTTAACATATTTCCTCATAACCTAGGGAAAAAAAGAAGGGTGATTTTAGATACCTTATAAGGGTAAAAATATGAGATATCAATAATCAAATTATCATAACATGAGAATAAGGTTATGGGAATATGAACATGACTTTTGAAAATATATACCCTACATATCATAGATTAAAAATCTTGAGACATGACATAATTATTAGTAGTTCATTAGATATGAATCGTAATATAATCAACCATGAGAGTGTAAAATTGACATGAAACGTGAAATTGTGGAACACATGTAAACTTATAATATTATGAACATGTTTAAATAGAAACAGGTTCACCCATGTAATGGAAATGAAACTAAGCCCAAGCATAAAATTATGGGCATTAAACTAGGTCCATGAATAATCTTATGGACATAAAAGATAATTCCATGCATAATCTTACAGATATGAAAGACTGGTCCATGCATAATATTGTGATCACGTAATCAGGTTCACAAAAAACATTATGAACATGTAATTAAGTTCTTTCATAACAATTGTGAACATGTAATAAGGTTCATGCATAACATTATGACCATGTAATAAGGCTTATGCATAACATTTGTGATAATGTAATCAGGTTCACATATAACATTTTTAAACATGTAATCAGGTTCACACATAACATTTGTAAACTTTTAATTAGTTTCATGCACAACATTTTTACTCATGAGTTATACATCATTACCCAATTCACAAGAGAGAGATATAGGTCTCACCCATCAAATAATGAAAACCGCACATAGGTCTCACCCATAAAATAATGAAAATTATACCTATTTGTTCCATAAGAACATAAATCATTCATCACATCAGAACCCATATAAATAAATGAGTTTCATAAACATTTTATCATTGCATAAATCATAGAAAATAAATGGGATTCATAAATATCATATCATCATAAACATAAACTGACAATAAAAATAATGAGGATAGTATAATTGAATAACATCACTTATAAATAATAAGTTAAATGAAATAATATTATCTTAGATGTAAAGTAATTTTGAAAGATCGCTTTAAATAATTCTTGAGGAAAATATCCTTTCTATTTTGAAAACAGTTTTTTAAATGCCACAAAATTATAAAAGAAAAAATTTTATTTGAAAATAACCTTGTATGCTTATAAAATAAGCTTCAAGGCATTAAGGTTTCATGACATTGGGAAAATATGCTCATGTCGTATAAGTTAAAAAACATTCCTTTCATATTTTTTAGAAAAATCACAAATAAAACACATTTAGAAAATGAAAAAAAATAATCCTTTAAAATAATTTATTTGAAATTAAAAAATGAGTAAAATGACATTAAACAATAATAAAAGATTATTAAAAACTTTTTGGAAACAATTTTAGAAAAATGTTGGAATTTAAGAAAAATATAGTTTTAATAGAAACTTTAAAAATACAATTTTTAAAAAATAAGATCCCCTATAAATATCATATCATTGAAGTGGGTATTAATAAAATTAATTGATATGTGTATTCACTGTAAATCCACATAAAACAATTGAAAATGAAAAATAAGATAATAAAAATTCATGCCACACATAATCAAAGTATAAAATAATCAATGAAGCATAAGGTTAACCCAAATAATAGAAATTGGGTTAAGAATTATATTACCACTTTGTAATCAGTCGAATCATATACCCCATAAAGGTAATCATTATTAAATGAAACATTGAATAATATTAAGATAATGATATTATTGATATTATATATAAAATGTAAGAATATACACCACACACATCAATTAAGTGGTGAATAAGGTATATATATTACAAAATAAAAAGTTAGATAAGAAACCCTTACATCATGATTCCCATTAGTTTTGTATATTTCAACCTCCTCTTGAATATCACCTCATTAAAAGATCCCTTAAAGACCTTGAAATTTGAATTTTGGTAAGACCATCCACACTTAGACTTGAGGATAGTAGATATGGGATGGTTTGGTGGAGATTTTAGGTGCTTAAAGTCTTGAGATGAGGAAGGGGTGGTGAGGGGTGGTATTTATCCTTGATGAGTGGTGGTTTTAACTAATTAAATAGTGATTCATTTAGGTTTAAATCCAACCAAATTTGGGTGGAATTAATTCCCATGAATTTTTATGATAATTAATATTTTAAACACTAGTTCGTGTCAAGTATAACATCAAACGACCATTTAATTTGGTAGTTTTTAATTTTTTTATGCTTTTACCTTTTCACTTTAACTCGTTACATTTTTTTACCTATACTATAGTAAATCATTTTACCACGGTAAATGTTTTATGCCTAAAAATTAAAATGAACTTACAAACTAATTTTACCATTTATGATTCCAAATATCGTATCCATTTTAAGAAATTTAATTTACAGAATTTTTATAATTATATTTTAAATTAATCCCACAGATGCAGTGGGAAAGTGGGGTTTTAAAGTGAAAAAATTAAAAATATATAAATGTTTATATATCCAATTTCAATTTAAAATTGATTCAAATAACCTAAATTGTATTTATATATGTATAATTTAACTAATTATACTTAAAAACCAAGTTAAAATATAACTAAACTATATAAATAAATTATAAACTAAATGCATTTTTCAATTAAAATTTAATATTTTTCATTATTCATCAAAAAATGAAACCTCTCCGAAAAATACCAAAATCTCCCCCTAAGATAATTTTCATATTCCTATTTCAAAAATGAAGTTTTTTTTAAATAAAATTTATAAAATTTTTAATTTTTTTAGAATGGGTGTGCCATTAAAAGGTGGTAAAATTTCTTTTTAGAAAAATATAGCTTCTATACATAAAATTGGATTTATTAAAATATTTAGAATATAAAACTTATTTAATGAATTAAAAGATCAATTGGATATACAAATAGATCAATTTAATTAATATCTTTCACTAAGGGTTATTAATTAAATTTATTAAGATAAAATTTCATTATGAGCATAAAAAAATAGTTTTTTAATAAAAACACTTCCGTTATGTTTAATTTGTTTTTATTTCCATTTATAATTATTAATTTTATAAACATCTGTAAATTATATTTTCATAATTTAGTTAATAACATTCATTCTTTCAATTCTAATGGCTAGGTGATAATGATTGTGTTAAAATAATAATTTTTGGAGTTTATTTAAGCTCAGTGTTTTGTGTAAGGTAAGCTATTGAAAAGATTAATTTTTTAAAAAAACAAATACGTACTATAAAATCATGGGCTGTGACATTCTAACCCCTTAAAATGAATTTATCCCTATAAATTCATTATTTACATATAAAAATATTAGGATTCCTCTTTATCATCACATCCTCAGGTTCCCACATATCTTCCTTAAATTGGTGGTTTCGCTATAAATCTTTAACCTGGTTAGTGGTATTATTTCATATAACTTTATATTTATGATCCAAAATCTATAGTAGTTTTTCTTTATAAGAAAGGTCTTTCTATAGTGGTATGACCTCTGAGTTTATTACATGTGAAAGATCATGTATGTACTTCCTCAAGAGAGATACATGGAACAGATCATGAACTTGAGAGGGATTTGGTGGAAGAGTCAATTGATGAGCTACCATCCTGATACAATCAAGAATTAAAAAAAATATGTCCTAAATTTTTTGAAATTTCATATAGAAAATCAATGGTGGGTATTTGAAAATTTATTTGTGGGAAAACCACATTGTAAAAATGTTCAATAAAACTTCCTCTTAAAAAGGAGGAAAAGTAAAAGGTGAAGATCACCACAAAACTAGGATTTTGATTAACAAAAATTGAAAATATGGACATGGAATAGAATTATAGATATCAAGTACTGATAAATAATTATAGAGAACATGGTAATTATATAGTTAACCATCACAAAAACCTAAATATATGATGGGTTAAAAGTCTATTTATTTATCTGTAATAAAAGAAAATGTATAACATTTTTATTTCAAGATCCTTTTCATAGAGTTAAGGAATTGAATTACTTTCTTATCTATGAAAATGAGTAAATATACTTGATTGAAAAGTAGAGTTTAATACTTAAATAAATTTCCACCACAAAATCATATTTTTCTCAAAATTATGAGTATGATTTTTTTTAATTCCCGCAGAACTAGAATCAACTTCTACGGATCACTAAATCTACAAAAGATAATTATCTATTCCTCCTATCTTTAGGCATTGACCAAACCCAAAATTATTTGTACAAGATATAATCTTCCAAATGTAATAAAATATTATATGATAAAAAAATACTTTAATATCCAAAATTTAGTAGTAATACTCAAAGATAAACATAGATCATCCGATAAATAAATATCATTAAAATTCCTAAAAACATTTATATACCAAGATTGAAACCTAAAAATTTGAAGGATTTGATCACATAGTATTCCAAGATAAATTTTAATTTTTATCTCCAAATAAAATCAATCAATCTTAATGTCTCATATGAACAATGTAATTTCCTAAATCACATAATCTCTATGATATGTTAACCATTTCTATAAATAACCCGACTCACCATAAAGACATAATAAAATTATATATTCTTCCATAATATAAATCAACCTTTATTTATAAAATAAAATCACACAATATTCTATTTACATTAATCATATAGGGCTCCCAAAATTGTGATCATCTTCTGAAATAACATTTATCACTTAATCACCAAATCCTCTCCAATGTCATGGTTATCTATACAATATATTTTCCAAAAAGAGAACTCAAAATTTATTCATCAGATTTTTTAAATAAATTAAAATAATTTTATACTAACCAATAAATCATGTAAATCAGTGGTAGGTGGTTCACCTTTTTCATCCATTGGTTGTGGATCCATTTCCCGCAGCCTTTCCAAATTTGACGGGTTGTCACCCATCCTTCAAGTTGTATTTTTCCTAAAAATATATTATTATAATCCTTATAAAATTCCATAAATGTGAGAAACATCCTAAAAAATAAACTTAAAACATTTTAACCTCAAATTTTATCTCATAACTTTCATTTTTCATCCCAAAATTTAATAACTCATAATTATCTCAAAAATGAAAGTCTCGAGAAATACTGTTAGTCACCTTAAAATTTCATAAGATAAAGCCTCCAAAGGGGTTTCTAAGATAGTAAACTTATTATCAACCTAAAAATTATAAACCCATGATGGTATCCATAACTCATAAGAATATACCAAAATAAAATATCCTAATCTACAAAGTTTTATAAACCCTACTCTGATACGAACTATGACAACCCAAAATTCGCACTTCTAGATCCAATTCTAAAAACATAAATATTACATTTCTGGATTTAATATTGATAAATGTGACCCAATTTTTTCCAAAAAAACTTATGTCACTGAAAGGAATCATTAGATCACGTATATACCCCAAGGAAATTTTACGTTTATAGTTTTAGAAAATTAGGACGAACTCTTAACAACTTGAGTTCATAAATAGCTAACTCATAAAGATTCACATTATCCCCCACTATAACCAACTTTCAAAATAGTTCATCAACAACATCCTTGTGAAATCCTTTTAAACATAAATCATTTAACATATTTCCTCATAACTTGGGGAAAATAAAATGTAAGAAGGGAGATATCAGATGCTCAGAAAGGTTAAAAATATGAGATATCAATAATCACATAAGCATAAGGGTCGCTGTAGAAAAAAAAATTGATTTAGCGGCAGTTTTTTTCGGTGGTTTTTTCAGGGTAGTTTTAAAAACTACCACTAAATGTTTTTAAACCATTTTTATATTTTTTATAATAAATTCAAAATAAATTATTTTTTAGCAGTAGTTTTTTTAAAACACGTTGAGAAATAGCATTTTTTTTTTGAAAATCGCCACTAAATTAAATGAAATATATATATATATATATATTAAAGATTTATGATTTTTTATTTACTATCATATATAGTTTATTATTTATAATTTTAATTAATTATAATGCCTAAATTAATAAATATTTATAATAATTTTAAACTTAAAACAAATATTTAATAAGTTGAAAATCAGACTTCTGCATCAAATAACCATAACTTTTGATTCGGGATTCGGTTTTATCATCACAACCTATCAAATAAAATATTCCAAATTAAATTAAAACCACATTAAATTTAAATTTTTTAAAATAAAAATAATAAATTTTATTATTGTTTTAAGAAAAGTAGGAAATCAAATATGAACTTCTAACGACCATAAATTTTGATCGAGGTGTCAGTGTGGGCTCTACCATATATCAAATCAATGATTGTGACAAGACCAATGCTATGGTGACCAAGGGAATTTGGTAACTATTTTTTCGATGTCAAAAGAAGCCTCAAAAACTGATTTTTTCGTCATGGTACCCCTATTTTTTTAACATTTCATGAAATTTTATTCTTGTTTAAGGGAGTATTATTGTCTTTTTTCAGTGAGGATTGAATTTACCCTCAGATATTATATTGATATTTATATTATGGTTTTGATGTTTTATCATTTTATACAATATATTTTTATTTATAATCAAATATATGCATATTTACTTATAATAAATCACTTATATAAATACATATTTATGAATAAATGTATTTTCAAACATATAAACCATATGGAAATAAATATTTTTTATTCATTTCATTTTAAAAAAATAATTATCTATCTTATTTACCTTATAAAAATGCATTAATTTGTATATATATATATCTATACATGTAATGTTTATATATAAACATATGTGTCAATAAAAAATCTATATTTATGTGAATATTATAATATAGTTAAATAAAGACATATATTGTGTGTATACATCATATATAAATGTATTTTTATATAAATATATCATTACCATTAAATATAGTTTATCAGTAAAACTATATGAATATATATATACACACCTATGTAAATAATGTTAACATATACATATGTGTGTATTGATAAATATATATATAAATATATATATATATATTCTAATATATGTAAATAAATATTGATATATAATATATTTAAATAAATTTAAGTATATATATTTATCATACACACTTGATGAGATTTCCTCTTCAGTTAATAGTGTCTTCATATTATTTTTATGACGTTTGTAATTTTATTTCATTGATTTACATTCCTACTGACATGATGGTGATGAAATTATTGTGTTTTCCTCTCTTTTGGTAGTTTATTATCAATTTTCTTTATATATATATATATATATATGTTTATATAAATTTATAAATATTTGTGTATATTTATATACATATATTTATACATATTTATGTTTATATATTTTTATATCATATGTGTGTAAATATATATATATAGTTATATTTACTAGTGTTTATACATAAATTTATATCAATATATAATTACATTTATGAGTGTGATTATATATAATTATGTAACATAAATGTGTGTTTATATATATTTATGTTAATTTAGTTATATGTATATACATTTGTAAATATTTAAATCCATTTATTATTTATTATTTATTTATCTATTTATTTATATATGTATTTATTTATTTATTATTCACTTATTGTTTATTTATGTATTATTAATTATTATTTATTTACTTATTTATTTATTTCTTATAATATATATATACATATTATATATTTATTTATTTATTTATGTCTTTAGGTATTTATATATATATATATTAATTTATTTATTATTTATCATTTATTTATTTATTTTTCATTATTATTTTATTATTTTATTATTTTATTTTTTTATTATTTATATATTATTTTTTTGTTTCTTATTTATATATTATTTATTTACTTATTATTTATTTATTATTGATTATTTATTAGTTATTATTTATTTATCTATTTTCTATTTAGTGTGTATACATTAATTATTAATTTATTTTTAATTTACTGTTATTTTATTATTAATTTATTATTAATTTATTATTAACCTCTTATTTATTTTATTTTATTTTTATTTTTTATTTTTTATACATTAACTTTTTTATTACTTTATTTTGAATTTATTATTAACATATTATTAATTTCTTATTTATTATATATTCATTATATATTTTTAATTTATTTATTCATAATTTACTATTTGTTATTTATTATTTATTATTTAATATTTATTAATTTGTTATTTATTATCATATATTAATTTATTTTTTAATTAATTTATTATTTATATATTATATTTATTATTTATTATTTATTATTCATTATTCATTATTCATTATTCATTATTCATTATTCATTATTCATTATTCATTATTCATTATTCATTATTCATTACTCATTATTCGTTGTTCATTATTCATTATTCATTATTCATTATTCATTATTATTTATTTATTATTCATTATCCATTATTCATTATTCATTATTCATTATTCATTATTCATTATTCATTATTCATTATTCATTATTCATTATTCATTATTCATTATTCATTATTCATTATTAAATATTCATTATTCATTATTACTTATTAATTGTTTAGTTTATATCTATTTGTTATGTATTTTTTTCAATCAGTATATATAAATATATAAGTATATTAAATTCTATTTATTCACCACAAGAAGAGTCTACTGGAGTGGTAAAGTCTTTAGATAATAAGCAAGAGGTAAGGGGTTCAAATCTCACCCAACGTAGACTTTATATATATGACATATGCATTCACGTGCATGTATATGTGTTTGTGAATCTTAATGTTCATAGTAATAAATAAAAAATAAAAAAATTAATTAATTACGATAATTAAAAATTAACAAAAATAAAATAAAAAAAATAAAAAAATAAATAACGATAATAAATAAATAAATCAATCAATAAATTAAATGAATAATAAAATAATAAAATAATTAAGTAATAAAATAAAAATAAAAATCAATCGAGAAAATTAAAAAAAATGTCATTAAAGGATTCCCCTGATTTAAAAAAAATCACCGCTAAATCATTCTGTAATTGTTTTGAAAAACTGCTGCTAAATAAATTCTAACACATGATTTAGGAGTGGTTTTCGATAACCTTCACAAAACGATTTAGCTATGGTATAAATTGCCGCTAAACGCATATTTTTGTGTAGTGGGTGAGGGAACATGAACATAACATTTGAAAATATATATCATGCATATCATAAATTTAAAATCATTAGTCATGGAATAAATATTGGTAGTTTATAAGATTTGAATCATAAAATAATCAAATAACATAATCCATGAGAGTGTAACATTGACATGAAACATGAAATTGTGGCATTTGTACAAACTTATAATATTGTGAACATTTATAAATATAAACATGTTCACTCATTAAGTTAAGGACAGGAAACCAAGCCCTTGCATAAACATATGAATATGAAACCAGGTCTACACATAATCTTATGGACATGAAAGATAGGTCCAGGAATAATCTTTTGGACATAATCTTATGGACACAAAAGATTGGTCCATGCATAGCATTGTGAACATGTAATCAAGTTCATGAATAACATTGTGAACATGTAATTAGGTTCATTCATTACATTTTTGAACATATAATCAGGTTCACACATAACATAGTGAACAATTAATCAGGTTCATGCATAACATTTCTAAACATGTGATCAAGTTTACACATCACATTTGTGAACATGTAACCAGGTTCACACACAACACTTATTAACATGTAATTGGGTTCACACATAACATTTTTGAACATGTAATCTGGTTCAAGCATAAACTTTTTACTCATGAGTTATACATTATTACCCAATGCATTGGAGGGAGATATAAGTCCCACCTGTCAAATAATGAAAATCATACATATGTGTTCCACAAGAACATAAATCATTCATCCGATCAAAACTCATGTAAATAAATGAGTTTAATAAACAATTTATCACAACATTACTCATGGAAAAGAAATGAGATTCATAAACGTCATGTAATCATAAACATAAAACAACAATAAAAATAATGAGGATAGTATCCTTGAATCATATCCCTAGTAAATCATAAGTAACATCAATAGTGTTATCTTAGATGGAAAGTAATTTTGAAAGATCACTTGAAATAATTCTTGTGAAAAATATCCTTTTTGCTTTAATTTTTTTTAAATTTCATGAAATTATAAAATAAAACATTTTCTTTGAAAATAAACATTTAAGATTATAAAGTAATATTAGAGTCATTAAATCGTCATTATGGTAGGAAAATATGCATATTCTGTATAATTTAAAAAAACATTTCTTTTCTACTTTTTCAGAAAAGTAACAAATAAAACTTGTTTAGAAAATGAAAAAAATAATCATTTCAAAACATTTAGTAAAAAATAAAACACTAGTAAAATGACTTTAAACAATCATAAGAGAATTGTAAATACATTTTTGAAAACAATTTTAGAAAAAAATGGGCTTGGAAGAAAAAATGAGTTTTAAGGGAAACTTTAAAAAGATAATTTTTTAAAAGGAAAATCCATTATAAATATCATATCATTGAACTGTTTATTAATAAAATTAATTGACTATGTGTATTCATTTTAAATCCACCTAAAAAATTTAAATGAAACATAAAATAATAAAAATTCATCCCACACATAATCATAGCATGAAACAATTAATTAAGTAAAAGTTTAACCAAAATAATGGAAATTGGGTTATGAATTCTCTTACCACTTTGTAATCAGTTGAATCGTATGTCCCATAAAAGTAATAATTATTAGATGAAACATTGAATAACATTAAGATAATTATATTTTTACATTATATATCAAAGGGTAGTATATACACCACACAAAATAAATAAGTGGTGAATAAGTCATATATCTCATAGAATAGAAAGCGATATAAGAAACCCTTACCTCATGATTCCCGTTAGTTTTTCAAACTTCAACCCCTCTTGAATATCACCTCCTTGATGAATCTATTAAAGACCTTGGAATTGGTCTTTTGGTAAGACCAACATAACTTAATCATGGGTATATTAGAGATGATAGGGTTTGGTAGTGATTTGAGGAGCTTTAAGACTTGTTAGGGGAAAGGTGGTGGTAAGGGGTTGTATTTATACTTGAGAAGGGGTGGTTTTAAGTGCTTAAATAAGGATTATTTTATGTTTATTGGAAACCACATTTTTGTGGAATTAATTCCCATGAATTTAGATTATAATTAATTTTGTAAATTATAGTTACAGTCAAGAAACACTTAAACCAACCATTTAATTTTGTAGTTTTTAGGTATTTTAAGCTTTTACCTTTTAACTTTAACCTGTTACATTATTTTACCTATACTACGTAATTTTTTTTACCATATTAAATTTTTTATGACTAAAAATTAAAATGAATTTACAACATAATATGGACCATATTATTTTAAATATTTAATTATTTTTAAAAAATTAAATTCAAATAATTGACAGAATTATATATAAAATTATCCCCACAAACATAATGGAAAAGCAGGTTTTAAAAGTGAAAATTTTCAAATGTTTGAAATGTCTTTATATCCAATTTCAATTTAATATTGATTAAAATGGATTAAATTGGATTTATTTATGTATAATTAACTAATTTTACTTTTAAACCAATTTAAAATATAATCTAGATATATAAAAAATTATTTGAAAATGAAAGTTTTAATTAATATTCAATATTTTTCACTATTCCTCAAAAAATGAAACATCTATGAAAAATGACAAAATTTATCCCTGATATAATTTTGATATTCTAATTTTGATAATGAATTTTATTTTTTAAAATAAAATCTATAAAATTTTCAAAATTTAGTTTTATAAAAGCTGCACCGTTAAAAGGTGATAAAATTTCCTTTTAGAAAAATATTACTTTTTATAATTAAAAATGGATTTATTCTAATATTAAGCCTATAAACCTGATTTAATGAATTTAAAAAATAATATTGGATATAAAACTCATAAATTTCTATAATATATTTCAATAATAATAATTTATTTAATTTATTAAGATAAAATTTTGTTGTAGGCATAAAAAATAGTTTTTAATAAAAAAATTCTTTTATATTCAATTGAATATTATTTCCATTTATAATTAATTGGTAACCAATGAATTAATTTTATAAAAATTTCTAAACTATATTTTCATAATTTAGTTAAAATCATTCATTCATTCCATTCCAATGTCTAGATGATAATGATTTAGTTAAAATAATAATATTTTGGAGTATGTTTAAGCTCAATGTTTTGTGCAATATAAGCTATAAAAGATATTAAATTTATTTAAACAAAATGATATGCAATAAAATCTTGGGGTTTTATAGATTATCTGGTGTAAAATTGTTTTCTTCACCTCATTTTTTCACCTTGGGTAGTCCCCATTCTCTTTTTCAAGAAGGCATACAATTTGCTCTGATTGCATGTGGACTATCTGAAGTTGAACCAGGTAACTATTATGAACATGTATACTTTGCCTCATTTGGATGATTTGTTTGATTATTTAAAGGGTAAAATTTTGTTTTAAAAGATTAATATTTTGTTGGGTTATCATCAACTCATAGTTCGGGAGTATGATATAATGAAGATAGCTTTCTGGAGTATGTAAGGTCATTAAAAATATCTTGTGGTGTCATTCAGTTTGAAAAATGATCCTACAATTTTTATGGATTTGATGAATCATATATTCCATAATTATATCAACGTTGTTGTGGTAGTGTTCATATATTACATTTTTGTTTACTCAAGATCTGAGTGTAAGCATGATCACCATCTGGGTTTGATTTTTAGAAATACTAAGGAGTCATCATTTGTATAAACATATTTCAAAATGAAACTTCTAGATTCAAGAAGTGAAGTTGTTGGGGCATGTGATTTTTTAGCATGTATTATCAGTTGATCTTGAGAAGGTGAAGTTTGTATTTTCATGGGAATATCCATGTAACATCTTTTAGATTTGGATCTTCCTTAGTATTGCTAGATGTTATCAACGGTTCGTCAAGGATTTCTCGAAGTTGGTGTCACCTTTGAATAATCTTACCAGTAAAGGGGTGAAATTAATATGGGATACAAAGTGGTGGTCCTCTTTTGATGAGCTAAAAAAACTTCTTACATTGTCTCATATTTTGATCACACCTAATCCCCACAAGGGGTATGTTGTTTTCTGTGATTATTCTGACACTAGTTTGGGGTGTGTGCTCATGCAGGATGATAATGTGGTGGCTTATGGTTTTCATCATCTTAGACCACATGAAAAGAGTTACCCCACTCATGATTTAGATATTTTTGTAATTATTCATGAACATAAGTTTTGGATACATTATCTTTTTTGGGAAAGGTACACAATCTTTTCTGACCATTAGAGTTTGAGTTATATCTTTTCTCGAAAGGAATTTAATATTATAGAGTGGTGGTGGGTATAATGCCTTCAGATGTTTTACTTGAATATTAACAACACATCAGGGAAGGTAAATGTCATTATATATGTTCTTAGTAAGAAATTACCCTCACATACTATTTTGAAATTGAAGGAGGAGTGGAACCTGATGGGACTCTTCACTCAGTTACATCTGGATGCCAAGGAGGATGTTTCATGTATGGTTTTAACCAGTTTTCAATTATATTCATATATCCTTGAGTATATTATAAAGAGTTAGTAGTATGGTGTTGAGTTCAGAGGAATTTAGGAAACCCTTTATGGTGGGTATATCGTTTTGGGATGGTCTCTTTCTTCAGATGGTATACTCCATTTTGGGGATTGGTTCGTTTTCCCAGCATCAGTGAGGAGCTTAGTTTTTTTAAAGTTATTCTTGGTCCATTTATCTGGGAAATATAAATATATATTACGACATGATAGATTAATCTTGGTGGCTAGGTATGAAGCATGAAATTTTTGATTATTCATCCCTCTATTACACCTGTGAGCAGATAAAGGAAGAGTATCATAAACCTTATGGTTTTTTTAGCCTCTTCTAGTGCCCATTTTGATGTGGGGTGAGGTATATGTGTAAATTTTTATCATATTACCATGGACTACATGAGGGAGGAATGCCATCAAGATAGTGATTGAAAAATTGAAAAATTCATCTCATTTTGTTCTGATCAAAGACACCACTAAATTTGAAGATATGGGTAAGCTGTATGTGTATAAATTTGTCAAGAAACATGGGTTTACGTCTTCCATTATTTTAGATAGGGATCCTAGGTTTACATTGATGTTCTGGAGGAGCCTCTAGGAGTTGATGAGTACTTAGTTCTGATTGAGTATAGCTTACCATCCACAAACATAGGGTCAGATGGAGTGTACTATTTATATTTAGGAGGATATTCTTCATGCCTATTTATTGGATTTCAATGGATCTTAGGATAGCCATCAAAGAATGCTTGAGATTTTTTATAATAAATTTCATTAATTATCAATCAAAATGGATTATTTTCAGGATTTGTATGGTTTCCCATGAAAGTAACCTTTTGTTGGGAAGAGGTGGGAAAAGCTTCTTTGGTGCGACCAAGTTTGGTCCAAGATACATCCATGATGATTCATGATATACGTCAGTATATGGTTACAATGAAGAGTCATCATAAATCCTTTTAGGATCAACGTTTTTATCCTTTATTTTTCTTCATAGGTGATTGGGTTTTCTTGAAATATTCTCCTCAGTTGGGTCACCATTAGCTTGGAAAGCAGGGAAGGTTGGATCTGAGATATATTGGATCATTAAATATCATTGAGCAGTTGGGTAGGTTGATTATCAGTTGGTATTATTGACTCAATTAAAATGAATTCATGGTGTTTTTTTCATATTGCATCTCAAATAATTACCATCTTGATCCCTCCCATGTTATAAGTTGGGAATATATTGAGTTAAAGATAGACATTTCTATTGTTGAAAATATTATTGAGATCATTGAATCACAAGTGAATGTATTGTGTGGTAAATCTATTCTATTGGTCATATTTTTATGGTGTCATGAATCATATTCTCTTTAGACTTGGGAGTGTGAGTCATTGATGAGGGAGAAATGGACTCACCTATTTATTTAACATGATTCTTCCACGTGACTTCCCAAGTACAAAATGTCTTATGGTGGGTAGTTTGTAGCATCTTGTTACCATCTTATAGGAATTTCACTTTTCCTTGCTAGTTTTCCTCTTTGAGTGGGTTTGTCTTGGGGATCACAAGGATAGAGATATTCTTTTGGGAAAAATTACCTAAAATTTGAGGATTTATATTTTTTTGAATTAAAAGATCTTGGGTATAAATTGGTTAATGGCATTGTAGGGTTCTTCCTGAGTATGGGGAACACCCAAGTTGTTTTATGGTTTTTGTGTAAGAATCTATGTTTTTTATATATATTGAGAGACTTCACGATGTGTAAAGGGTTTACATGAGGTTTAATTTGTTTCCAAACACATGTCATGAACTTTGTACATAACATGAAAGTAATACACGTAGTGTAGGAGTTGCACACCATGTAGGTATTAAAGACCAGTTTTTACTAAAAATTTGATGGATATTATGATGTACTTGAGCATCATGGATTACATGAAATGTAAAGGGGATACATGGAATGTTAATATCGGGAGGTCTTCTTTTAGGGTGATGCATCGATTTATTTTTTATTCATTATCCTATATCCCACCTTGCTCTCAACCAATAAGGCTTCTCTAGGAATTTTGGGAGTCTTTGTTTGTTATTAATTGATTTGTTTAGTGTTGGATCACCGTTGTGGTTAGATCACATCTCTCTGGGTGAGTGAGTCTTTTTTCTTCTTCATTCCTCTGATTATAATTGCATTGTTTCATTGCCTTATCATATCTATTGATCCGTAGGGTTTTTCCTTTTGATTCTCTCTAGATCTAGTGCGCGATCTTGTTCTGGGGTATAATTCTTATTGGTTATTGTGTGGATACTATACATTCCTAAGGTACGTTTTGTTTCCTCTTCTCTCCTAACCCTTTTGTCAAATTTAATCAATTCTGAGATGTGTAGATTTGTTCTAGGGAGTCTATTTTGGTTGTTATTGTTCCTTCTTGTTAGTGGATCCCATTGCGGGTTTGTGTGGCCTGAGTTTCAAGGTAGGTGGTTCTATATATAGACTATGTTGGATGAAATGTATTTTTAATATTTTTATAAATTTATTTATAAATAAATTTTGTATGAATGTTTTGGGTGTGTAAATGAATTTGTGATAAAAGGTGGGTTTCCCCTAGTTTTTTGTAAATGAAGAAGGGATATTTTCAAAGAACTGAAATGATTTAATAAATTCAGCACATATGAAGCCTTGGATACATAGGTAGAAAGATTAGCTTATGGAAATCATCCATATTACCATCTGGATTCTTGTTCATAAGGATTTCCATTTCTCTCTAGGCCTATTTCTATAGGTACATGATCTATAAATTGTTTGGGGGGGGGGGGGGTTCACTCATGGGGTTTTCCTATAGTCTATAGGCTTGTGTTCTAGGGACTTATTGTGAACTATTCATTGTTGTGGTATGAGTAGTCTACTAGCCTAAACTATTGGGTTAATTGGTGTGATTTAATAGTGCTTGGATTTGTACTATTTTGACTTTGAGATGAATGATTTTTATTTTGATAAATGATAATGTAAATTATGCTATAAATTGATATACTTTCCATTTTTTATAATTTTTGTAAAAAGGGAAATATTTACTATACTTTTTATTAAACTGATTTACGATTGATAATGTCTTATTTTATATAAAATGATAATACCTAGGTTATTTTTACATACACATGTTATCTAAAACCTAGGTGTGACCCTACTAAGCCATCTAGCTCATGCCATGCATACGCCTTCAGCGGTGCATAGAACATTGTATGTATTACGATGTAAGGAAATGAAAGGTGTCATAGTGAGGTGGGAAGGTTTTCTGTCAACTGAGTATGGGTATCTGACATGTGTCTATCATGGGGTGTGATAAAAAAATTCCATAAGTTTAAATGTAGTATAGTGGTTAACCTAGGATGTCTCTAGATAGGAGCGCAAAACAACCAAGTTTTCACTATAAATTTGATAAAGAAGTAGAGTTTTATTTTTAAATTGTTTTAGTTGAAAAATAAAGCGAGAAATTAAAAAGAAAGGTTGAAAACTAATGGATGAAGAGAGTGATGGGGTTAGGTTAGGATCACATTTTTCAATGTCATAATATTCTTAAATATAATTCCACCTCTCTTCCAATTTAATGATAAACGAAAGACTCCTCAATCGATTCATCAATCACCTTTAGTTGAAGAAAACAATATAACCCACTCTTATGTGCATGAAAGTTCATAAACAATTACCAAACAACTAAAGAAAGAACCGATTGAGAATTTTTTCTCCTTATAAATCTATAAAAATTTCACTAGTTCAACACATGTGCCAACTATCTCTAGACACTCACCACCAAACAGAATCTACTCGATTGAGACAAATTTCACTAAGTAGAGGGAGTTAAAAGTTATTTAACCAAAGCTATACAAAATTAATACACCAAAACCCAAAACATGATATAATTAAGATAATTTGGAACCAATAAAAAATCATTAAATAGAAAAAGAGATTTTTATATTTAAGTTCAAGACTCCTCAATTACAAAAGTGAAACCCCCCTTTCTCTAATCACTCAAAGGCTTTACCCCTCCATGTGAAGGGCAATATAGTTAAAAGGGTAAGAAGAGAGTATAATGAAACTAAGAAAAAAGAAAAAAGAAAATAAAAATCACTTCAATATTCCAATACTATATCACATTACCTCTTGAACCTTCTTATAAAACCATGAATGGAAGTGGAAACTTATATAAAAATGGTTGAGAGGTGGAAAATTTTCCCTATAAATTGATTCCTTTGAAAAATTTTGTCCAATTAGCATAATAAATGAAAAAATCTAGGGAAGTTTAATTTATGAATGTTTTTCTCAAATATCTATTTTTCATTAACCTATAAAATATAAAATTATTTGGACAATTTTCCTAAATGTTATTCTTGAATTACTAATGGAGGCTTTTTCTGTCTGAGGAGACTGCTCGACTCTCTCCAATTTGGCGCATGAAATGGATGCCTTAATGGCCTAATATCTCCATGAAATTTATTTTGGACATGATACATAGAGTCTTATTTCTATTATAGCTATTATCACTTTATTTGGTGTTCTAGAGGCAAAGATATGCCTCATTAACTAAGTTAGGTTCTATTAAGTATTCAAGCAAACTTTTTCCGCTTGATTTATTTTTTTGGGCCATTGTGTGTCAAATTGGTTTGGGGTATAGAAGACAAAGTTGAATCCCATAAGAAAGGAATGCCTAAAAAACAATCACTCAATTTGTATAAAAAATTGTAAAATATATGACCTAAATAAAAAAGATTCATAAAACTAATAAATTTTTTGAATTAAATAATTTTCACAATTAAGAAAAAAATCCAACAAAAATACTAAAATAAAGCAAATCAGATCAAACTGATTAATTAAAAGGGATTAAATAATTGAAACACACATTAAAAATAATTAAAATATTATCTCTATCTATATATAGTGGTTATATAGTGGGGTTTTACCCATGTTGTCACATGGAGTAGTAGTTTTGTTTTTTTGTCCTTTGATGTTTGGACTTGTACATAGAGATCATAGATGTTTTGAATTGTTTGGTTTCTACTATTTTTTATGGTTATGGTATGTATATCTCTTCTAAGATTGTATCTTTTAACTATATATGTGTCATTTTTTTGCTTCGGGTTGGGTGAAACCATTCCCTCTTGTTGTTGTTTGATGACTGGGTGGTAGTCTCCAGCACATGAGGATTGGGAATGACCTTTGGGTATGTGATGAGTCAGGTTGGGTACTAGTTTGGGATGGTACTTAGGTTGGTTCATTACAATGAACCATATTTACTCCATGGTCTCCACCACTTGAGATCAGAGAAAAATCCATCCTTCTCTTATTTGGTGAGTCTTAGTGTTGGTTAATGTATGTGTTTTTAATCATATTTCAAGATAATTGATTATACATGATCCTGATATCTTTCAATCCTATCATCATCCAATTTTGTTTCTTATATTCACCACATTTTTCTTTATTTTAAATTTTAACATGATTTCTTCAAGTTATATCCATTTACTAAAACTAAACAACATAGTGTGAGAAACAATAATCATAGTGGCAAAACCATTTAATCATTAATAGGGTGTCTAAATAATGACACCTTCTTTTCAATATAAGACACATTATGTTTAACCTAGTCCATTCATTTTCACGATATATTCAAATACTTCATATTTTTTTTAAAATAAAATGTGAATTATCCAAAGAATATCTCCCAGGAGTGCCAAAATAGGTGTCCAGTTTGGCCTGTTGTAATGTAACCGGTAATGCTCATGTCAAGGCAAACACACCATTTTTTGAGTTATTACCCCTAGGTACATTTTTCCCATAACCACATCTAATAGTAGTATCTAAATAGAAATGTATTTCTAGTAAAAACCAAAAAATATCTACCTTACTAAAACTTTAGGATTTTCTTCTATACTTATCCTCAATTTCCATCATAGGGTTATGTTACAATATCTATGTATTCATAAATCTCGTTACTAGGGCTTCAACTAAACTTCCTATGATGCCAACTATAATTACCCTGACCCGAGTATCTCAATGCTGGTTTCTTCTCTATTACATTGGTATAAAATATAAGGAATTGCATCCTAAAGGACCGAATAGTTTAATAGTATTGGTAAACTAGATGCACACTTGACACTTGCATTACATTTTAATGAAAAAATTACAACATAATTTTTTTTAAGAATTTCATTTTCCTGTCTAATATATCCTTTCATATCATTCTTAGTTCACTTTCTGGATTTCTTGGAAAGGACAAAAATAAGGGTGAGCTCAAATTATTCGTAAGGGTTAAATATAGAGAAAGATATCATGAACCAATATGCATAATCATCATGGAAATTTAAATAAATGAATAAAAATTCCATTTAAATAATTTTAACATCATGATTAGATAAGGAATAATCAACATGATAAGTTAAATAAATAAAGACACAATCCATTTAATCAATAACTTGACTATCATTATTATATAAGGAATAATAAATATGGAAAGGTAAATAACTGAACACACATTCCATTTAATCAATAACTTGACTATCGTTATTAGATAAGATATGATCAATATGGAAAGGTAAATAACTAAACACACATTCTATTTAATCAACAACATGAATATCATGATTATATACGTCATAATAAATATAGAAAGGTAAATAACTGAAAACACATTCCATTTAATCAATAAACAATGATTAAAAATACATCAAAAAAATATTATCATTATGAAAATATCTTGGATAATAATAAATTAATTGTTACTAAAGTATATTCTTAATTATTGGACGTCATTTTCTTAGACACCATGGTACCTCTACCATCAAGACCATCCACAAGACAGTTTAGAACTCTTGGTAAAAACTCATTCTATGCTAGCTTATTTATTAATCTTATGATACTATCAATTCATTGAGGGGATATGTAATTACAGTCCCCACACATCACTAAATGTCTAAGTAATTCCTCATATATTGAATAATCGATTTAATTCATGAGTAATGTGACTTATCATAAAATATTTATATTATGTAAAGGATATAGATTTATTAATATTTCCCCAGATAAAAAAAATAACTTTCAATGTAGAACACTATATGTATAAATGATATGAGGTTTATTCAATTTACATATCCATGACAATTAATATGGATATATAGTGTAAATTTAATGTCCAATGATCACATTAATGTGAATATTTCAAGGGAATGTTAATGACTATAAAAATGAATCAAGAAAGTGTATATCAATATATTCCATGGTCAAAATGATCATAAATCATACATAAAATGAATAAGTATGGTATAAACACAACATATACCTAACGTATTATAATTAAAATAAATGGTTTTTTTCATTGGTGAATAGATATACCATAAAACTGTCATTAAAAACATTCTTGCAAAAAATACCTATTATTACTTTGAAAATATTTTTTTAAACTAAAAGTTAAAAAATAATATTATTTGAAATTGACCTTTTAAACTTATAAAGTAAATTTAAAATATTGATTTCTCATGGTGTATATACATTTTTTTCATTTCATACATGTTAAAATAAATATTCCTTTATCTTTTTCAGTAAAATCCAAAACAACCCTTATTTTGAAAACAACAAGAGGACCCCCTTCACAAAATTTTGTAAAAAGTGAAAATGGGTAAAAATTTATTTAATAAAAAAATTTAAATGGTTAAAAAAAATTAAAACATGTTTAGAGAAAATTTATTTTTATGAAAAAATTATTTTCGATCGAAGAGATAAATGAAGTTAGATTTTATTAAAAACATTTTCTTATTCATTTTATATAACAAAGAGTGTAAAATGGTACTATTAATTTAAAGATTCATGAATATATATAATATTATAAAATTAAATTGTTTTATTAGATAATAATCAAATAATTTCCTTCAATGGATATTCAAGCACAAACAATCCTCATTAAAATGAGATTGTGAAATAAAACCTTGCAAAGATAATAATGTTGAGATGAGAATTAACCAATGAATAGATTATGTATATCGAATGTAAATAAATATAAAATAAGTAGAAATACAACATAATATATTACAAATTCATTACACATATAATCTTATAATATTAAATATAATGAAGAGGTAATATAATCCAATGAAAAGAAATTGAGTTATGAAATTCTTTACCACGTGGTAAATTTTTAGTTAAACCCACTTGGATTAAATAATTAAAATCAAGAATTAAAATACCTTGAATTATTAATGAATCATGATATTACATGAAAATGGGGGATTATATACACTATATCAAATAAATTAGATACATAACATTATAATAGGTCTCAATGAAGGGAAATTGAGATGAAGTCCCTTACCACTTTGTAATGTTCAATTAAAATACCCTTGGATGATATAATTAAAATAGAAACTTAAAATACATAAAATTAATAATTAATTATGATATTACATGTCAAAGGGGAATTATATACACCACATCAAATAGATTAGGTGTATAACATTACAATATGCCTCAATGAAGGGAAATTGAGATGAAGTCCCCTACCAAATTTTTCCTTTTGGTTGAACGAGCTCTAACCTCATATATAATGGTTTTAATAATTTTATTAATTTATACCATAAAAATATCCATATAATATCACATATTATCCTCTTATAAAATCTTATCACTTGTCTGTTAATAACATTTCATTATTTTTATTGTTTTGGGTGTTAATTGCATTATTTTTTCCTGTGTACTTGTATTGAATGTTGTAGTTCTTATGCATATTATATAGTTCCCTAATATCTATAATTATATTAATATTATAAATATAATACATTTCATTATATTAATTTTTAAGATCATTATTGAAATTTGAACACGGAGAATGGATCACATTGCTTTGTGGAGATAGTAGGTCGTACACACACACGAGTGAAGTTATCATTTCCTAAAGGGGGAAAGGTTAAGGATGTGGTTGATGTATTAAATTTTTATAATAAATATAATATCATATATATTCTCTAAATTTATTCGTATTACCTTCCTTCTAAAGTATAAGTGAAAAATGAATCACATCAGTTTGCGGGGGCGGTAGTTTGTTGTATACACGAGTGACATTGTTATATTTTAAAAGGAATGGAACACAAAAAGGTATATGTGATATTAAAATTAAATAAGTATAATAATATAATTATTATAATATAAATATTTAAAAAAAATCTTATCTAGCCTTGAATGTTGGTGTTGGAAAATGAATTATATCGGTTCACAAGGCGGCAGTCTGCCATACACACGATGGATGATTTTGTTTCCCATTTGATGGAAGGTGAGATGGATATAGGTGATGAACTTAACATAATAAAATCATAGTATATTTAATATACTAATGTTTTTATATAATAATAGTTTAATAATATTTTAAAAAGGTGGAATATGAAACAAAATAAAAAACGCTTATTCAAGAATATTACCTCTTCTTCAAAAAACATCTTTATGTTTGCACCAAAAGCCTTCCTAGGATGCATTTCGGATCAAAACAAGGGATATATTATGGTGGTATTGGAGTAATTAAGTGATATTTTAGGGATTTTATAAACCAAATGGCTTTGGAAATGTGAAGAGGGGAGAAGATGGGTGACCTTTATAAGTGGGGGAGAGGACACACATAGAATTTTGGAAAAGATTCAATTATACCCACATTTCTATCAGGAAAAAAGTATAAAAATTCATAATTATATAAACATAGATTTTATATTTTCTAAATATTTCCATAAAATGGTTTTTGGATAAGTTTTAGTTCATTTTGACCCTTATCTTCTTAGTTCAACCCCCTAGTAAACCCATTTTTACCTTAACCGTTGTAATTAATTTTTATAGTTTTCATTATACATTATGATAAAAAATTAATTTGACCATATTATATAATATAAATTATGATGATTCAAAATATTTAATCCATTTTTTAAATTCAATTAATAGAAGTGGCAGAATCCTATTCAAATTTATACTTAAAACGCGATGAAAAAGAGGGTTTCTAAAGAGAAAATTCATATACGTATAGAAGGTTTTAATATCAAATTTTAATATGAAATTGAATACAATGACCTAAACTAGTTAAATTTAAATATAATTAAAATATTTATCCTTGAAAACCATTTTAGAATATAATTTAACCTTGTAAATTATTTAAATAAAAATGCAGTATTAAAAAAATATCGTTATTTTTAACTATTCATCGAAAAATGAATCTTTTCAAAAAAATAAAAAAATATTCAACCTAAGATAATTTTTATATGATTATTTAAAAAATTAAATTCATATTTTAAAATAAAATTTATAAAAAATTTAAAAATTAGTTTTAAATTATGTGGGAAAAGCACGACTAAACCATTTTTTAGAAAAATATAGTTTTCAGAATACATTTTCTTTTCATTTAAATGATTATTATTTTATTTCTAATCAATAGATAATCAGAATTTTCATAATTAATTAATAATATTCATAACATATAATTTAACTACTGGTTTAAAATAATATTCTATATTACGATTCATTTAGCCTCAGGGTTCCATGCTCTACAAGCTATCAAAGAGTTTAAATTTAAGGACATAAATTTCATGGGTTGTTTAATCTCAGTTTTGCGTGTCGCATACTCTATATAATACAATTTTATTCTCTTAAAATCTTGAGTGTTAAACTCAAGGTATATACAAGTGCACCTAGGATGGATCTTACCTCAAGCCCATTAGATAAATAAAAACAAGGCTTTTTTATCCTTTCATAACTATTCAGACACTATAATTTCTTTGAATTACTTTTGAACTTAATAGGATAGTGTTGAAAACGTGTAGGAGAGAAACTCAACATATTTAGTTCTTTAATTTTTTTTTGGTGTTGTTTTAAAATCTATAAAGAAACAAATAAATAAAACCTTATTTCTATTCATATAAATGTTTGAAGTATGCATGTTTTCTAAAATAATAAAACATAAAAAGACCTTCTCTATTTGTAAATTTTGTACATAGATATTTTTTATAGTTTTATGTGTTTTATAAACTTTAATTTATCTGGATATCACCCTACATAGTGAAAATTTCATTATAGAGTTATTTATATAAATATTCACGAAATTGTGAGAAATAAATTATTGTTGAATGATTTTCCAACTCCTTTCATAGATAATTTGGTTTTGGAACTTTGAAATGCAGTTGGATTGAAATGATATTTGTGGAATCAAAATCATAACATGAGGTTATTAAAATCTATAACTTAATATGAGGTAAGTTTTCTCCCATGAGAAGTATTGCCTTAGGGAACCAACTCAAAATAAATTGATATATTTCCTTTGAAATTGGAGTAAAATGAACAATCGGGATCCCTCAATGAATATTCAAGACATTAGGCACTAGGTGTGTGAGTAAGAAATTTGTACATATCTAATAAGTTCTTTTGCATAATTATTTTCACATACATGGTAAGGAAAAATTCAAAAAAAACAATAAATTCATACTAGTAAAAAATTAATTCATTTAGGTGATAAAAATATTGAACCTATATGAAAAAGGGGAAATTTAATTATTAAAAAAAATATTCAAGTTGTATCAAAAAAGTTTAAATCCAAACTTTTTTTAAGAAACTTTATAGAATTGAAAAAAACGATGTTATTTTAATTAAAACCTTGATTCTACTTGAATATAATTTATTCTACTTCTGGACTGCGAACACTGATTGAGTCAAAGTGAGATGGTGAATTGAAATCATATAAGTGGCTTGATAAATCAAATAATGGAGGAACCCATGATTTTTTTCTTATTTATATTTTTTATTTTGGTTTAGGTAAGAAAATCATTTTTTTAATAAATGGAATTTAATGAATTTTTTGAGATTAAAATAATTAATGTGTGGGGGAGTGATAAGAGCCATAAATTTCAAAATTTTAATTTATTTTCATTGATAATTACCAAAATATTAATCCAGAAACTAGTTAATTGATATCATTTTGTGACTTTTTGAGATTTTAGGCCTCATTTAAAATTTTCTTTAAAATTTATTTTTAGTGGATTTTTAATTTTTGGTTTTAATTAATCAATCCATATATGAATTTTTAATTTTGAAACTTATTTTTTTATTTAATTTCAAATTTAATTTGGAAATTTAATTTTTAAATGGATCAAATCCAAATTTTCCACTATTTTACTCATTTTTAATTATTTGAAATCCATAAATTTATTTTTTTTATAAATATTGAATGTCATTTTAATTATCTAAATAAAAATTGGATTAATTTATAAATAGATTTAATTTTAATTTTTATTGGTTTTATTCTTTATTTGATATTTATACTAAAAGTAAAGTGAAATTATTATGAATTTGATTTTAAATTGAATATTATGAAATTTGGATTCAACTATGTTTTGATTCCTAATAATAGAATATAGAATCAATTGTGAAAACCATGAATTTTGATTATTTTATTCATTTTTGAATCAAATAAAGTCAAAAATATAGTTTTAAAAATGGATTTATTGTGTTGTGGAATAATTGTTACATTATTTTAATTATTTCCATTATTTTTTAAATTAATTAGAGAAAGCCAACCATTTAAAAAAATTGTTTTGTTATTTGTGAAATGGACTCAAAAATGAAGTAATGGAATGTGACCGCATGAGAAAAAAATTAAGATACTTCTTGTCTAAGAGAGACTTGAAAATATTACAAAGTCATGAAGAAACTTTAAGAAGTATTTTCAATCAATCATTGGAAGAATTCACAGTTGAATGTGTGTTAAGCTACCACTAAAAATAATAATCTCACAAAGGCATAGATGAACTACACCCTTTGGAAATAAACCACATAAATCAATATCCCCATTGACCATATGCCTATTATTAATCATCCACACCACTTTAAATCCCAAAAAGGGGTGAAGAGACTATGCACTTCAAAAGAAAATGATCATTCCTTTCTCCATCCAATAATAGACCATAAGGCCAACTTGTTTTGTCCTCATCAACCATTTGCAATCATGATCACCATCAAACAACCAATGTATAGACAAAAAACCATCATCGTAATTTATTAAAACCAATAAAGGCATGCGGACCTTTAGTGCACACATCCTCGAGCTCTCACCTAATGCTTCTGTTACACATGCCGACTACATCAATTTGAGGGGGTTTTAATGGTTTGTTAATTTATTTAATAAACGGGATAGGGTTCTTGATATTTTTAAAATGAGGACCCAAGAAACATGATCCTCATTCAAGCTTCTACGATCTGAGGAAGAAGCATGAACCCCATTCATGCTTCTTCAGCGCGGTAGGGGAGGCCGGAACCTCATTCACACTTTCTTCAAAAAAATCATGAAGGAGGCATGAATGGGGTTCACACCTCCACCCAAAAAATTCTATTAAAGGAGGGATACCCCCCCCCAATTTAATTGTCTTGATCTGGGTTTTTTTGCGAAGCTCTATAGAAAATATTTCTCAACATGTATTTGCATCTTTTAAGAAGGTAAAATTTCTATTTAAAATTTTAATTGTTTAATTGTGTTTATTTATTTTGTTTGTGTGGTTTATTTATTTAATATGTATTGATTCATGTATGAATGTATAAATTAGTGTCTTTCGTATGATTTAATTTCTGAATGAGTTATTGTTTGTTGTATGATATAATTCATATTTAATGTTTAGAAAATTTAAATATGGTGTGTATAAAATGTAATTTATATTTAGGGTAATAAAATTATTTTAAAAAAATTATATATTTTTAATTTAAATGGATATTTTAATATATTTATATGTATATAAAATATGTTATTTTTAAAGTAATATAAATTTAAATTATAATATTCTATACACTATATATATAATTTATTAAAAATATATTAGTTATACTGGGTATCATATTTAAATTTATTAAAAAGTATATAGAAAATTTTTTTTGTTAATGGTATAATTTTTTTTCTATAAATAGTCATTTTAAATTATATTAAGGGTAAATGATTATTATTTTAAGTAATAAATTTTTAAATATAATTAATTAAATTTTTTAAAGTAGAAAAATGAAAAAAATGTAATTTTATTAAATTGAAAATAACATAATTTTATATTATTTTAATGGTTTTTATGTAATTGTAAATTATATAACTTTTATATTCTACTAATAAATATTTTAATCAATAAATTTAAATTATATTAAGTATAAATAATTATTATTTCAAGTAATAAAGTATAAAATATTTTTACTTATATTAATGAAAGTAGTTGAATGACAACAAAATATTATATATACATATGAAATTTTATATAATTGAAAATAGTATAAGTGTACAGTATTATAATAGTTGTTATGTAAGTTTCAATTATATTACTTTTAATTAAATTTATTAAATTTTATTATTAAATATATATATATATATATTTATATACATACATACACACTGAAAAGTTAAATTTTTGTAAAACATGGGTAGATATTTAATATATATTTCATCTAGTAATAGTTAATGTTATATAATATGTAGAACATAATAAGTATATCGAAAAACATGTTAAGAGTATTGTGTGATGACTGACCAATGCATAATTGAAATTTTATTCTTTTTTTGTGTATGTGGTTATATAATTTTTCATAATTGCATTTTATTTTCTGTATTGATGAACTACAAGTCATACCTCACTAAATATGTAAGGACCTGCATGTCCACCTAAAAAATGTTATTTATTTCACATCCCTAGACCTTCTCACTTGCATGTGAGTAGCTTTTTAATAAAAAAAATTTGACAAGAGGTGTTTTAAAAGAGTCCATCGAGAATAGAGATTCCATAAGAGGCATTTCTCAAGAGGTGTTGTTGTTTGAAAGGATACTAGTGGTTGATGAAATATTTCATAATAGAGACTCTAGGAGTTCACCCATAGGATTTTTTTAGTTTATCATATTATTATAAACTAATCCATAATATGTCTCAAGATCAAGTCATGGTCATTTATTTATAAGTAATTAAAATTTATGAAACATTTGATAATGTGGTATAAAAATATATAGCATTTTATTAAATTTTCATTGGTAATAATATCACTATCAATATACTTCAACAGTGATAAACCAGTCCATAGAAAAATACTCAAGATCAAGTCAATTATTCAGTCATAACCGATTTAAAAAAGTTAAAATTTTCATGTAGTATAAATTATTTTATTAATTATTTTTATCTAGGTAATCATGTCTTCACAAATATATTACTACAATGAGGTAATTTATACTAAGCAGGGTTTTAGATATAGTATTTCACCTACAAAAGTATAAAATCTTCTTGATTGTGTGACATTGGATGAAGGTCACAATAAAATTCATAGTCGGTTAAAAATGAGTGATGATCAATCAATTACTTCAATAACATATCGAAATCTTCAATATATTGAATGTTTATGGCACACCAAGTACCCTATGGTCAATGATGAGGATTGTATGGATGCATCATTGTTATTCATACAATAGTTTAGTAATGGTCTAATGGAATTATTTTTGGTGATTTTTGATATTGATGTGGTGAAACTTTCTACTATATAACCATGTTTTGTGAGCTCTATAGAATTCAGTCCTTCATAACACCATTATTCATCACCTCCTCATATGAATCATTTGATAGATCCAAATTATGAATAAGATGGTCAGAATTTGGAAAGAAATGTAGGGGACATTCCATTTTTTACTGATGACGTAGTGAATGAAAGTTTATCTAATGATGAAGTGTCTACTGAGGCATCAGGATATGATGTGGTTGAGGGTGATGTGTGGAATGAACCTTCTGAGGTTTTTATGATAGATTGGCATCCATGATAGGGTGAAATGGGGAATGAACATTTTGAGGTTCCTATAAGAGACAGGTATCCACAATATCTACTGGTTAGTGTTAATCATCCTTTAGTATTAAGTTTTTTTGTTGAAGAAATATCATGTGAACAACATTTTTATTGGGATGTCATTAAACCAACTTTTAAATTCCCTAAAATTATAGGGAATAGATATGCATCAACTGATAATTCCATATATGTCGGGTAGGATTTTGAAAGTAAAATTTCCATGAAAATCGTGATAAAACAATACCACATAGAGTGGCATTTCAAATTTTTGGTTGATGAGTCTAAGAAGACAAACTATCTCATTCGATGTCAAAAATATGGACCATAATGTACATTTTGATTAAGGGAAATATATGATAATTTTCTTGCATATTGGAAGATAACCAAATTAGAAGGCCCACACACCTATGTGCATCCAAGCTTATTGCAGGATCACTCTTCACTTGATGTAGAGTTTATATCAACTGTTATTGTAGAGATGATATGAACATGTGAGGACGTTCCCATTTTCCCTTTTTTCATTATTGAATTCAATATTTTTCTAAGAATAAGATATCCCTACAATAAAGCTTGGAATGAAAAACAAAATGAAATTGTAAAAGTTTATGGTGATTGGGATGAATCTTATACAATGTTGTTGAAACTTATGTAATTTTTGTCTCTCAACAATCAGATTATTTATCATTTGGACACTGCTAAGTATGTGTCCCCTAATCACTGAGTTGATTGATCAAAGGTGAAGTTCAATAATATTTTTTGGGAATTCAAGCCAAGCATTGCTACTTTTCCTATTTAAAAAAATCATTCAGGTCTATGGAACTTTCCTTTATGGAAAGTATACAAGTGATCTACTTATTTCTACAACACAGGATAGTAGTCATGATCCTATAACACTTTCATTTTCTATTGTTGAAAATGATAATTTTGAATCCTAGAGATGGTTTTTGGCATGTGTATGCATTCATGTCACACAAAACTAGGGAGTGTGTCTGCTATCTAATCTCTATCGAGCAATTATAAAGACCGCTAATATTGAAGGGGTTTCATGGAGAGAGCTGAATTATTATCATTGATATTTCATTATACACACTGAAAGTAATGTGCATAATCATTTCAGATATGATTCAATAAATATGGTGATTCTCATGTTGGGTATGTTTTTCTAAAAGTACTTTTTTTGAAAGAAAATTTAGTATCCTTTTTATGACTGAAAATTTCTTTTTTATTTGATTTTCAAATAAGCCTCTTTAAGGTAGAGCGGTAACTGGTGGGATACAAAAATCAAACCATGCCTATTCAAAATTCAAAATTCAAAAAACAAACGGGACACAAAACCCAACACTATTAGATCATCACAACAATCACCAACCAAGCGCACCAAAGAACATCATCCCCAATTCATCAGCCAAAATCACATCACCTGCAACCAACATCATCACCAGTACAGTCGTCGTCACCATCCAATCCCCACCGATGTCACCAACTTCAGAGACCATTCTTGACCACCAAGCCACCATAGAACATTATCAATGAGAAAACCAACACTGCCACCATTGTCACCGACCGAACAACACCAGTCACCGGAGAACGTAAAAGTCCGTAGCCACCAGAAAAAACCACAAGACACTATTGTCGTTGTCGAGCGAGGATCATGACTCCTGGAACTCCAAAATCCACTCCAACAACACCTCCCAAAGCTCCTGTGAAAACCACCTTTCCAGATCGACCTGAGGAGGAGAGATGGTACACGAAGCCATATCAGAGTAAGAGTAAAAAGGAGAAAACAGAGATTCATGAGCATCGCCGACATCGCCCAACCAAATAGAGATCCTAATCCTCCAAATCCAATCGTGACCAAGCAATCACCAACATAATCACCAACAAGAAGCATCAATTAACCTTCACTAGCATCGTGCTAACTGAAAACCCCACCAAGAATATATACGCAACTCAAAATCATCATAGAATGATGAAGGAAAAAAACATGATTGAAACCCTAGACGAACATGGAACTGAAACCCAAGGAAGAAATGGTGAAAGGGGAAACCGATGAAGGAGTCAGGGATGAAACCCTAAACAAAAAATTCATCATTGTTAAGGGAATGAAACCCTAGGAAAAGGAAAGAAAGGTGATGGAAGTCGAGAAGCCACTCTAGTGAGAACATCGGGGGATGGGACCCTAGGAAGAAGGAAGGAGATCAATCTAGGGTGCTCGCCGGGAGATTAGAGGAAGAGCACTCCAGGGTGGTAGAAGATATGGTCATATGACCACTAATATAATGGAGTGAATAATTGGGGTCCTCAAGGGTGTGCACAAACTAATATAATGGAGTGCATAAAATGGTCATTAGCAAATGATGGTGGTAGAAGAAATGGTTATATGACCACTAATATAATGGAGTGCATAAATGAGGTCCTCAAGGGTGTGCACAAACTTCAGATCATAGGGTTAGTGCAAGAGACATTTTATAGATGTGTGCACTAATTTGTTGAAAGGTCCCAAAAGGGATATCAAATGATGGAAAATTTAATGTGATTTACTCATCATTTCCCAAGAGATGTTGATTAGATACTACATGAGGCTTCAAGATGGAGCATTCTAACCTTTGATTAGGAAAAGAGAAGCTTTTAGGTAAGAGAGTGTTACGAATGGGCTACATGCACCAGTGGTTGAGTGATTGTGGTCATGTTGGATAATAGGTATTATGATTGCAGTAACTTTAAGGCATTGAGATATCTATATGTACATGTTTCTATAACTTTTTCTTAGGTAAACATATTATTTGATCCCTATGTTGACATGGTGTATCACATGAGAACTTTGGTTAACTGTTATAGTGCATCTTGGATGCCTATTAGTGACATTCACTCTATCTCATTTTCGGTTGATTAGCCGACTATCATATCTGAATTTTCTAGGTTTTGTAAGTTATTTTTGTTTTCATTTCTGATTTTTTCAATTTCTATCATTTTTTAAATTATTGGATTTATATTACCAGTTTGTTCCCCTGGGGAAGACAAATGTCTACTCGAATAAAAAATGAGATGGACTAGCATCGACAACGGGGAGGGGAAATATGATGCAACATTTGTCACACAGAATGACATAATCATAAGAGATGTCCCCAAGTGGTAAGACAAAGCTCCACTTCTTGTCATCCTTGATCGAGTATGTGTATTTTACCATGATTGTGTACATTTTGTTTTGTATGTAGATGTTTTAGTAATGATTCCTTTTATTTCTGACTTGATCTATTTCAGACTTTTTTCAATTCTGGTTTGTTGCATTTCTGGATTCTATCATAAAGAATTTTGTGATATTATAACTATTAAAAAAATATACATTCAACGAAAATTAATATATCATGAATCAACATGTTCAATGTGGGTTTTTCACCAATGCTAATTTATATTAAAAAATAGAATAAATTAAACTTCATGGGGGGTCAATAAAACCAGAAATTCATAGAATAAACCAACAACACCAAACACATATATTTGTTTTATGTTTTTTCATCATTATTCTGAATTATACATGCTAATTGTCTACATTATTTTTCTTGTTATAGTTTAAAAAAAGTTTAATATTTATTTATTTAATTCACTGTAAAAAAAGTAACAATGATGTCATTTTTGTAGACAAGAGATCCTCTATTTATCACCTCCCAGGATACTCATGTTTCATGTCTCGTTTCAGAGGGACGTCCATTGTCTCTTTTGAGTTTATGGAGATATCATCATTTCCATCATGTCGCACCACCTCCTGCTATCATCCCCCATATTCATCACACTGGGTTCTATGGCATAGTGATGTGCGACTTCACCTATTTTGACCATCATCTCATTGTTGCGCTCATAGAGAGATGGAGGACAGAGTCACATACGTTCCATTTTTCTAAGGGAAGATGACTATTACACTACAGGATGTGTCCATTATATTGGGCCTCCCCATCAATGGTGAAATTGTGATAGACCGAGTTAGAGAAAATTGGTTCGATATTGTTCATAGATTACTGGGCATTGAGGTCCACAATGATGGAAGGTTCTTCGTCGGTAGTAGATTATGCATGACCTAGTTAGACTATCACTTCACACATCTAGCAGAGGATGCCAATGAGATCACTAGGTTTCGATTTTCATGTGCTTATATTTTGAGAATGATCAGTGTCATGATTTCCATTTATCAATCCACTACGTTTGTACATCTAATGTATTTACCTTTTTTGGAGGATTTGCACTAGATATATCGGTATAACTGGGGGTATTATTGTCTTATATATATATATATAAATGGCGCTATGAAGTGAATGTTTCATTGATAAGATGCATACCACCTGATGAATTATTCTTCTACAGATGTGGGTATAAGAGCACATCCCTTGCTCAGCTTCGCATGCGTGTGCATCATTTCCTGTAGATATTATAGTAGAGTTTCCGTGTGGATGATGGCATATTATTCCTTCCTTAAAATTTATAACTTAATTGTATAACTTTATATTATGAAAAGTAACTATAACAATGTTATCTACAGGTGGATTCAGGTACATTGGAATTCAGATACAACCATACATGATGTCCACACCTACAAACTTATGTTGGACAGCCTTCGGCCAGATGATGTAGGTGGTTATTATTTATATTGTTAAATATTTATTATTTATTATATGTCTCTTCATTTATTAAATGATTATTCATTTTTCCATTCAAAATACCTGGATTATATATACTGATGATATCATTCAGAGTATTCCACAGTATTGTACGATGATGGTCTCTACTGACTCATGCCTGGTTCCATTAATTAATTTTCATATTGTTGAGTGGCATCAAACTGAAAGAGTTATGAGGCAGTTCAGATTCCTTCAGTATGTTCCTAATCTGCCCAATTAGTTACCTTCACTGTATTCCTTGAATATGTCAAGGAAGAGAGACTTTGATTGGATGAGGTATCATGCTAGATATATTGATCTATGAGACAGAAGAAACAACTCCCTATTATAAAGGGTGGGGACCATACATATTCATTTATTAGACCATCTAGATTATGTATCCTGGTACTGCAGGTCCCTAGTCAGATTTCTAACATGTCACAGATGGGGATTTCATGAGTTTGTTTTCATTCTTCTTTCACTGTTGACCAAGATTTTTTATTAACATTACTTAACAGTGGAATTTGTTTTGTAGGAAGCTCATATCACTCATCCCCATCACATATTTGATCCAGTAGAGGGATGCGTATTTGAACAGACATATTTTCACAGCATTGAGGCAGATTTGATTCCTTCGATAGACGAGATTTATCATGACATTTTCTTTGATCCACCACACAATACTGAGGCTGATGAGTCTGATATAGATGTATCAGGGAGGTGACGACCCTGTTATGGATGTTGAGGTTGTAGTAGAGGAGGGTGTTCATCATGATCAGCCAAATGCTCCTCTAGCTTCTCAGTCACAACCATAGGTAGATATAAACGCTGACTGGTCTGAGCTAGATTCTTTATTATGCCCAGCTTTGCAGACATCTGTAGTACAAAAACCATATTCTTTATATGTTGGATATAGTTCCAGCCTACATCCATTATCCTTAAAGGCAGGACTGGGTGTAGGAGGTGAGGCTGTACATCCACTGCTAGTCACACAAGAGGATGTGAAGGCGGCTTTCGATGATGATATACAGTAGAAATGTATTCTAGTGCAGAGACATAGATAGAAATGATGTGGATGCATCATATATACGTCTGGTTGTGGGAAAGAGGAGCATCTAGTCCACATATATAGATTAGATTAATATTATATAGATGAAACATATTGTATGTGTATTACAGTTATCATTTACAGAGTTATATTCTTTTTTTAAATTAGTGTCTTACTATTATCAAATTATCTATCAAAATCATTAATTACTATTTTTTATTCATATTAATACTTAGTATTATTATCTATATATAAATAATAAATAAAATTCTTAAATTCATTATTAAATATTAATTATTTTAATTATTTTTAATTTAATAAATATTATTACTATTTAACAATTAATTAAAGATGATTATTTATTATATATAATATGGATTATAATACTACATATTAATATAAAAATAAACATCTTACATTAATTATAAAATAGTAATAATATCATTAAATATGACTAAATGTCAATTAAGTATTCATAAATAATCGTAAATATTCAAAAATATCAATAAATATTACTAGATAGCACTAAATGTTAATAAATATTCATAAATTTTAATATTTAATTATATTTATTAATATTTATTAATATTTATGAATATCTATTTAATGGATATCAATTATTCATGAATATTTATTAATAATTATTAACATTTATTAATGTTTAATAAATATTTATTTATATTCATTCATATTTAATTAATATTTATATTCATAAAAAGACGGTTTCACCCTCAACCTGTTAAAAATTTATTAAAATTTATGAATATTGATTTAATATTTACTATTATTTACTTGATATTTATTAATATTCATGAATATTTATTAATTTTTACTAAATTTTTATAAATTTTTAATTAATATTTATAAATATTTATAAATTTTAAAAAATATTTTTTTTGATTTTTATAAATATTTTTTAGTATTTTATAAATATTTTTTATTATTTAATTAATAAGTATTAAAATTTATTTATATTTATTAATATTTTATACATATTGATGATTTTTTAATTAATATGTATTTTTATTTAATTATTATTTATAAAGATTGATATTTTTTTAATTAAAAATTATGGGAGAAGCGTGAACGGGGTTCACGCTTCCTTCGTAAAATTCATGCAGGAAGTGTGAACCCCATTCACACATCTTGTCAAGGGGAGAAGTGTGAATGGGATTTGCGTTTCTTAGAACCCCTTTTTTAAAATATTGGGAACCCTATTCGATTTATATAAAAAAAATTGAAAGCCATTAAAAATCCTTAATTTGATATAAGCTCATTCATGCATTGAGGATATGAGATAAAGGATCTGTGATTGATGATCCTAGTTGAAGATTAAATCTCAAATTTTATTAAGATGAATGGATTGAAGTCATTCCATCCCATTGGGGATGATTATGAAAACTAAAGACTGGGATCACTAAGATTAAGCTTGTTTGAACAACTTAAAGATGAATCCAACATGACAGAACCTTTGAATCTTTGTAAAAATCCCATGAAGATCGGATGATGCTCTCCAAACTAGAAGAGAATCCAACCAAGGCATGAACAAAAACAAAGCTCAATTTATAGAGGGAGAATATGTTTGAGATGACAGGGACATGGTTCCTTCTCTGTGCACTAGTTAGGATATCATAGGCCCATACATGGTAGGTGTTTGATAAAATGACCCCAAAAAATTCACCAGTCAGTTGAAGTTGCAATATCGCACCCTATGCAAGCCAAAACCATCCAAGCTCGACTCCACTCCATGCACAAGCCTGATCGAGTACACACACCCAAGTACAAAGCTCAGACTCATGCAATTCACACCTACTCTAATCCATGCCAAAAAGAATATCGACCTAATAAAAATAATACTCAAGCCTGTATCCACTATTGAAGACCCAAATTTTCTTTAGTCCCTATACATGACCCACTCACATGACTATGTGTTTAAATGTAAAAGCATCAAAAGATGAACCTCAAACCTCATGATGTTGGATCTGAGGTACCCCTACATTTTTCAAAATTAAAAAATTAAAGTAGTGGTAGTGTAGGCCCAAGTGATGGTGCATGCCCAAGTGCGATGATGTCCAGACCTAACATCCAATATCTACTCAGCTGATCCCACTTCAAGACCCAACGAAGCACCCAACCTAATTTTTGAAGCATAGATCCAGCTTTCAGTTGGGTACTAGGCCCAAATATTTTCAAATTTCACTATCCTTAACCAACACTATATAAATGAAACAACATATTATTAAATCAATCAATATCATAGAAAATACAAATATATAACCCCAAGGGGAATTGTACAAAATGTTGAATTAAGAATAAAGTAGTATTTATAGTAGGTAACATGGCCATTGGAATAGTAACTTGACTATTGAGAATATTAACATGATTGTTGGAATAGTAATTTGAACTCAAAATAATAAAATGTAATATTAATAATATTTATCATGAGTAATTTCAGTGAATATAAATATTATAGTGCTGTAAAATAAATATCAAGATTAAAAACTCAAAGTAAATATAAGGACATTTTAAATAAACTATATTATAAGTTATTCCATAAAAATCAATATTTTCATTATGAAAATTAAAATTACCCATGTTATAAAATTAATTTCATAAAATTAATTTCATTTTCAAATTCATCACAATGAAATTTTCCATGGGTTATATTTTAGTAATTTTCTAAAATACTTCAATGTTTACATGAACTGTAAAAATACCGTCTTTAAAATACCGAATGTTTTATGACATAAAGATGATTCAATAACAAATTAATAAATATTAAATTGGTTATTTCAGCCCAAAATCATTTTAATAAGTTAAATAGTTCATTTAAAAACAATAAAATTAATTTATAGACCTAAAAAAACATTTTCCAAAGTCTAAAGTCAAAAGTGTTACCTTAAAATAACAAATTTTCATTTATTCCACTTTCCTTTATAATGAATTAGTGTATTCAGTTAATAAAGGGGTTTAAAGTACTAAATACATTTTGTTTTATTTATATTTGAAAGTGTCAAAAATTAAATATTACAAGGTTTACCTTTAATATATTATTTTATTCAATATTTTATTCTAAAAATTCCCTTATCTTCAATTATAAATGACCCATGTCCCACCCCTTGGAAGACCACTCATACCTCACTTTGAAAAGTAAAATAAATATGCCAAAATATTCTCTCTCAATCCCCATATCATCCTTAGGGAAGTTTTTGACTAATCAAACACCAATATTTCAAGATTTTAAGGTCCATAGAAAAGGAACCACTTCAAGAAAGATGTAATATCCGTTTGTCCTTTTATTTTATTTTCCTTTTATAATATCATATCCTCCTTATTTTTTGTAATTATAACCTTATTAAACTAATTATATAGTATGTTAACATGATCTTTATGATGTTAATATACTATAGAAATGTTATTTTTAATATAACCATATATTATACATATTGTGCCTCCTCTTCGAACAATTTCCCATTAATGGTCGGTTAACTTCCAATGAGGAAGTTTACTATTCTATTATTTTCACCAACCTTATGTATAGTTATAATAAATTATTTCTGGTATATAAATTTACAAATAAATTTATTTTAAGTTTATGTAATTAATTCTACTTATGTATAAATGACCTTAAACAAAAATAGTGAATCCAAAGAAAAATGATAAATTTTTAAGGAAAACAGGATATCAAAATGTTTTACTTTTAATGATGGGAATTAATTAATATAATCCAATGATTATCATTGATAAATAGTTGATAAAATAAAAATAATTCACTTTTATTTCAATGTTTTAATGAAGCTAATTTCATTATTCATGAGACAGAAAAGTGATGAAATAAAATGGGATTTAGTGGGGGATTTTTTAACCCAACTCTTTTTCGGTGTTATCTTGTCTCTTATATTATTTTAATTATGGGTATTCCTATAATATCCTTTAAAAAATTCCTCAACTATTTTCCTTTTTTAGGGATATACATGATTATACCCAATATAAAGTTTTTCTAATCCATTTACAAATCTTTTTCAAAAAATTTTTATTTTTTGAAACATACCTTTGACTCATCATGGGTTGTTTCTTCTTAAAAGAAAAATGATCTTTTATGGTAGTCTAATGTCCATTTTTATCTCAGGAATCTATAATTTTATTCCATAATGTATGATATATGAAATTATTTATGAAATCCATTCATTTCAATGAGTTAATTTAATGACTATGATTGTTATACCTTATATATGGCATGTATGATTTATGAGCATTTATGAAGTGATGGGTGGGACCATAAATATATATACCTACAATGAATTGGTTAATGATATATATCTCATGATATAATGTGTATTATTCATGAACATTATGATATCTTTGTTTATATTTATGGTTTTATGATTTATACACATATGTTATGCGTTAACATGATGTTATCTTTGTTCACAACCATGTGGGGTTTTGACCACTATGTTATTATGTTTAATTATTATGAATATTCCACATTACAATTCTTTATCAAATTTCTCCCTCATGAATATGATTATGACCCTATATTTATGATATAATGATGTTTATTATACTAACCCATGTACTATTTATTTTTGTCCCTTATCCCTCCTATTACTAGGATTTTATCTCACCCCTTTATTTGATGTATATTGTGATTATATATACTAAGAAGATGGTGAAATATTTATAAGGATAAAGAATAATATTTTAAATGATTGTTTAATTTTTAATTTGTAAAATTATTATATGAGCCTAATTTACCCAAGATATTAAACATTTAGATCCTTGATTGTATCACTATTATGTTGTTCGTATTAAAAGTGACGTAATAGTCATGTAAGGAAATTTGGGTTGATATTATTTGTATTAGGGCATGGTTTATTTAATTTGAGAATTATAATTATAAAACATTAGTGAAAACCCTAGTAATAATCTTGATATTTAATAAAGCATCCTATTTTTTGGAAAAGTATGATAGTGTGTGGTTTTCGAGAAATAAAATCCTTATCTAGATACTAAAATTTGATGTGGCTCTGGTACAATTGAAACTAAGGGTAATAACCTAAAAAAGGGTGTATTGGGATTAGACTCAATCTTAACCCGGTGCATAAAAACGAGTCTAAATGTACACCTAGTTTTACACTCATGGGGGATATTTTTTCATTAATAAAAACTCTATACAAACTATTTTAAATAATTAATAACTAAATTAATTATTCCTCTTAAAGTTAGATAATGATTAAGGAACATTATCCTAGAATCATCGTTGGATATAATGGCTAAAATTAGGGATCCCATATGATATGAATTTATAACTGATTTACTAATAAGATTAAATTATTTATTTATGCTTTGATGACTTAATATTTGATCAAACATTCTCTATTTTAGAAAATTGTGGGAACCAAGAGAAATTATACTAAGAACATGTGTGATGGATAATGAAATGATTGTATGAACTACATTCCAAATGAAAAGGAAGGTGGAGTTCAAAACTTTATGGTGGTGTTGACCTAGTTGTCATGGGATATGAATAATAACCTAAACCATGTGGAACGTTAACCTTCACCCAAGATAGAGAAAATTTCTATTGAGTATTTTATGCGACAACAACCACTGATATTCAATGGGTATTCTAATCCACTTGTCACTGAACAGTGGGTTAAATAAATGGGTATGTTTTTTTATACTCCACTATTATGAGAAGGAGAAGGTTACTCCATTTGACAATGATTTAGATGGAGAGGTTGATCAATGGTGGGAATTGATGAATAATATCATACCGAAGGATGAAATGGAAGAGATGGAGTGGGAAGACTTCAAGAAAATATTTCTTAATAGATATTTCTCACAAAATCATTAAAAAAATATAGAGATATAATTCCTAGAGCTTTAGAAAAATTAGGTTGAATCAGTTATGGATTAGAAGGAAAACTTCACTGGGCTTGTAAGATGTGTCTCAAGTTTTTTATTCAACATCCATATAAAAATAAAAATATTATTTAGTGGGTTCAAACCAAACATTTTAAAGGAACTAGATATATGAGATTTTGTGAGTTACAAAGAATTAGTTTGATTTTAATTCAAAGTAGATATGGATTTTGATGAATGGTCCCATTATTATAGAGATAAGAAATAAAATATTGAGTTTCACACAGACAGATCAAATGATAAATAAGGGAATAGCATCCAACCACCTATATATCAACATTTTTTTAAGAATCATCATGGGAATTTTCTCAATGGTGTAGGGAAATACATCACGTGTAGGGAAGAATGCCTCAAAGATCATGAATATTAAATAGATATGTAAAATCTGACCAATCTAATGTAGTAACGGAAGGCACTATCCACAGTTAAATTCTTCAACTATATAGAGAAAGGCCACTATGAAATCTAGTGCACTAAACAATGGGTCATTAAGGGTAATCCACATCCGAAACTACTAAATATGAGGGATCAAGGTAAAGACTATTCCATCTCCATAGTTGAGGTGGAATATGAAAAATGAAATTGTGAAATCTACAATTCTTAATCACTAAAGAATAGAAAAAACCTTATTTGATTATTGTTTTATGAATTCATTTATATCTTGAAAGTTCTATAACTATTGAATCACAACCCTGATACCTTGATTTAGAGTTATTTGTAAAAGCACCTCATGGTGAGATCAATTAAATCCAAGTGTCAGACTCTTCTCCAGTTAGTGTATATGGGAAGATTCATCCATAAAATCTCATATCATTACCTTAGTGTAATTTGATGCTATACTGGGCATGGATTGGATCTAATTATATAGAGAACATGTCAACTATAAGGAAAAGTAAATATATTTTCATATTCCAAACCACCCTATGATCTTATAAAAATGAAAGGAAGATCATGAATCTCTATTGGATAATCCCTTGATAGTGTAGTGATGATACCTTGAGAAGAATCATACCTTTACCAAATAGTTGAGTTAAAGGAAAGTATCAACCTTGAGGGAATTACCATTGTTATGAAATACACTAATATATTTCCCAAATAGTTACTTATACTTTTACAAGATCATGTGGTAGATTTATCAATAGAGATAATACACAGAGCTACTTATATCTCTAAATTCTCATATAAGATATCCATAATCAAATAGGACGAGTTAAAGAATAAGCTTAAAAAATATTTATAGAAAGGATTTATAATCCCTAGTGCATCACCTGGGGTGTGCTAGTAATCTTTGTAAAAAAAGGACAGATCAATGTGGTTGTGTATAGATTATGAAGATCACAACAATATCACCATAAAAAACAAGTATCCCCTGCCAAGGATTGATGAGTTTTTTTATCAACTAAGAGGAGATCATTACTTCTCAAAAGTGGATCTTCATTCTGGATATCATCAGATAATGGTAAAGTAGGAAGATATTCAAAATACAACCTTCCATATAAGTTATGGACACTAGGAGTTCATAATTATTCCATTCAGAATTACCAATTCCCTTGAAATATTCATGGATTTGGTGAATAGAGTCTTTAGAAATTTCCTCAAAAAAATTGGTAGTATTTATCAAAAATATTTTCATTTAATCCAAGATTATGGAGGAACATGAAGATAATCTTAGGATTATACTGGAAATATTATGGAAGGATAAAATGTATGATAAGTTTAGAATGTGTGACTTTTGGATATAGAAAGTCACATTCTTGGGGAACATGATCAAAAGTGAGGGAATTTATACAGACCCTTAAAACACAAAGTAAATTGAGGAATCGACCATACCCACTAGTGTGATGTAAATATATAGTTTTATGTATTAGCAGGGTACTACCAATATTTTGTAATAAATTTCTCACAATTGTCTAGCCCGCTAAATAAGTTAACACAGTAAGGGGTAAAGCATGTATGGATGGGAGAATGGGAGGAAATATTTAAGGGGCTTATGAAGAGGATAATAATTTTCCTTGTACTCACACAACCATCAAGTGGGGAATGATTTATGATATATAGTGATGATTTTATGAAAGGATTGGTTTGTGTACTAATGTGGAATGATAATGTGATTTCATATGACTCACGATAATTGAAAGATACATGAGAAGGACTAAATGATGCATGATATATAGTTAGTAGCTATGAAAATCACTCTAAAGATTTTTAAGCACTGCATCTACGATGAGAAGTGTGACATATATAATAATCATAAGTGTCTAAAGTATATATTCACATAGAAGGAGATCATCATGAATCAATTAATATGGTTGTATTTGATCAAGGAATATGATTTATCAATTCACTATCATCCTAAAATAAAGAACAAGTTAGTTGATTCTCTTAGAATAAAATAAAGTACTACCTTATCCATGATGTGAATTAAGAAAGACCATATCTTCATGGATATGAAAAGGATGGATCTATAAATCATAATGTAAAAGAAGGAGTCATACCTTTCCCAAATTATTTTCTAACCATATATCTAAGAAAAATCAATGAGACTCTAAGGGACATTTTATAGATTCAAAAAAATGTGAAAGAAGTAAATAAAGGGAGTATTTTCAAGTTTCACATTGATGAAGATGGTGTCATTATATTAGGAACTAGACTTTGTGTGACTTAATCACTTAATATATAGAAGGAACTATTGGATAATGAACATAACTCATCTTTCTTTATCCATCTTAGAAGTACATGCATGTACTCTGATCATTGAGATAACATCTGGTGGGACAATATGAAGAAAATGGTCACTAAGTACAACTCAAAGTGCTTGGTATTTCAAAAATTTAAAATAGAGTGATAAAAGTCTAAGGGGGTGATGCAACCATTTCCTATACCCATGTGGAAATGGGAGAACATCACTATGGAAATTTTCACTATTTTTCTAAAGACATTCAAGGGACGCAATGTGATATGGGTTGTGGTGGATTGATACACTAAGACTGCCCACTTCATTGCTACTTGAAAAGATTTATCACTTGAAAAACTTTCCATGATATGCATAAAGTGTGTGGTGATGCTACATGGGGAACCACTTTCAATAATCATTGATTGTATTCCAAGGTTCACTTATAAATTTTAGATAAGTCTTCAACATTATTTGAATAATGAATTGAATTTCAGTATGACATATAAACCCTAAACTAATAGTCAATATAAAAGAACCATTCAGACTCTCAAGGAAATTATGAGAGTATAATTAATGGAATTTAAAGGTGGATGGTATCAACATCTCCCATATGTTGAGTTATCATAAAACAATAGTTTCCACATTAGTATTAAAATGACTCCATATGAAGCTTTATATAGAACGTGATGTATAACTCATACTTGTGGGGATGAATTTGGAGAAAGAAATCTACTTGGACCTAATCTTATGTCATATATGACAGAGAAGGTTTAAGACATCAAAAAAACATATAAAACTGCTCCGATTTGATAGAAGAGATTTTCTAAAAACAGTCGATGGGACTTGGAGTTTGAAGTTGGAGAAGAAGTTTTTCTTTGAATATCACCATGGAAGAGAGTCATGCAGTATGGGAAGAAATGGAATATTATCCATAGGTACATTCGACCCTTTGATATGCTTGATCATATAGAATAAATGTCCTATAATCTTTCACTTCTACCAAATATGACTCAAGTTCATGATGTTTTGCACATATAACTCTTAATAAAGTAAATACTTTATCTATCACATGTATAGAATCTAGAGGTGGTACAGCTAGATAATGAACTCTTGTATGATGAGAAGCCACTGAAGATCTTAGATTGTTCATACAAAGTTATACATAATAAAATAACTCACCATATCAAAGTTCTATATAATAACCATAAATATGAAGAGGCGATGTGTAAACCAAAGGGAACAATGAAATAGAAGTATCTGAACCTATTATCAACTGAGAATACAAGTGGAAATTTCAGGGATGAAATTTCTTAAGGGGGAAAATAAAACAACCTAAAGATTATAAATGTTTTTTTTCTTGAAATAATATTTTTTATATTATATTATATAGAATTAAACATATACAATATATAAAGAAATAGATAACAGTTTATTTCATTAATGGATATCATTAAATTAATCTATAACTAAACCCATTAAAATTAAAAAATTAAAATGGGAAATTTATCACCCCTAGTTTTGGGTATGTAAACCTTTATTTATGATTTATATACATATAATGTGTTTGGGTAATGTTTGGTAGAATTTTAGGAACTTTTAAATTTTTTTGGGGGCTTTTCTATAGGTGCACAGGTGGTGCACAATTTGTGGAAACTGTAAAAAAATTGTAGTCAACCATGAAAAGTGGGACATGGGAAAAAAGGGAGGCACATGGGCAGTGCATGGTTTTTCTAAACCAGGTGGAAACATAGGAGAAACCATGAATATTAGTTAAAATGATAGATAGAGAGATTTGGCATGGTTGGCGCATGATTTAGAAGCCATGTGATCCAACACTAATAGAAACATTTCCTATACCAACGGTTTGGAAATATTGGTATAGCCTATACTAATGGTTTGGGAAGACATTGGGTAAATTGTTGTTGGGAAAGACCTATCCCAATGGTTTGAAAACTGTTGGGATAGGTAAATATAAAAAAAAGTTACAATGGAGGTTTGAACCCACAACCTACATGTTATATATCAAATAATTTACCATTATCTTATAGTTACCTTTTTGAATATATTTGGATATATATATATATGTGTGTAATTTATATATTGATTTATTTGATGATATTCAACTAAATTATTCATAAAAAATAAGGTTATTTAGCCCAATGGTTCTCAAAATCGTTAGGGTAGGACTTTCCCAATGGTTTTGAGAATCGTTGGGATAGGTACCCACCCGTTCCCAATGGTTTTCCCAAACCATTGGTAAAAGTGGTCTCAAATTCAAAATCATAGGGAAAAGTGGACCATTTCCCAACAGTTTGGGAAAACAGTTGGGAAAAGTGGTGTCAAAGTACCCTTTCCCAATAGTTTTGGAAAAACCATTAGGAAAAGTGGACCCTTTCCCAATAGTTTTCTCAAACCATTGGGAAAAGTTATGTCAAATTATCCTTTACCAATGGCATTCCCAAATCGTTGGGAAAATTGGTCTCAAATTACCATTTCCCAATGATTTTCCCAAATTGCTGGGAAAAGTGGACACTTTCCCAACAGTCTAGGAAACCCATTGGGAAAAGTGGTCACATAGTACCATTTCCCAATGGTCTTTGAAAAATCGTTGGGAAAAGTGGACCCTTTACCAATGGTTTTTAAAAAATATTGGTAAAAGTGGTGCTGAAGTACCATTTCCCAATGGTTTTGGAAAAACCATTGGGAAATGTGATTTATACCAATAGTTTTTATAAACCGCTGGTATAGATACATTGGTATAGGTTGGATTTCTAGTAGTGTAACCATGTGAGGTATTTCTTAAGACAGAAGTCGTAGCATAGTTAGCATATGGTTTATCTAAACATGCGACTAAACCATGCGCAGGGTCAAAGTTAGATCCTTAAAAAGTGGATCTCACTCATTTTACCCACTAACCCACTTTTCCCACCCAAAAAACCCTAACTCTAGATTTTGGTCTCTCAAAGGTTTTAAAACCTCTCCCAAGTGAATTGGAATCAATATGAAGCCTTTATTTGGTGTGTTCAAGCCTAATTCTCATGGTAAGTCATCATTCTTGATTGTTCTTAGTGTTTTTCTTAGTTCTACTTCACCCTTCTTATCGATTTCTTAGATCTTCTCCTACTATTTTTAGGGTAGTGGATGAAAAATATGATTATATTTGGATTGTTTCATGATAAGGGAAGATATATAAGATGGATTCATGGAGATTCAACCTTTTTTTGTAATATTTTTCATATTGTTTATCATTTTTTTTAAAACTCTCAAGGTATGTGGCTTCACTCTTGACTCCTCTTGCTAGAATTTATTTTCTTAGTCTCAAATTAATTTAAATTGATTATGAGATCTTGGTTCAAATCATTATATAAAATCCTCTTTAGTGATGATTTATGATTATTGGTGGAATTTTGGAATAGTAGAGATTATTTGTACAAAGTGATTTGGTTTCTTGATTTTAAAATGGTAGATATAAAATATGGATTTGTTGGAATTTTTAAATGGGTTGTTAGAAAAATGGTTTTCAATAAAAAAAATTTTTTTCTGGAAATGATTTTTGCATGTTGGTATTGGCATGGTTTTTGGGCATACTTGGTGTGGGTGTTCATATTGAATTTACAAGGTTTTGTTGAAATAAGAACTTGTGCTTTGTGCGAAAGGTGTAATGACACATGGGATATATTTAACTTGTGATGACTTGGTATATCAGTGAGAGACCTCTCATGAGTATGGAATTTTGAAAAAGATATATGCATGGTTGGTGGGGTGCATATTTAAAATAGAATTGCTATGCCAAATGAAACTTTCGAAATGGTTTTAAGGCATTGTTTAGTTGTTTTGTTGAAAATAGTTTTTTCTAGAAATTGTTTTGACATATTGTTTATTTATATTTGGTTATAAACTATTTTAGAACTTGTTTATATTTGGTTATAAACAATTTTATAACTTTTTTATATTTGTTTATAAATAGTTTCTAGAAATTGTTTTATGTAAACTCTTTTATATAAATTTTGATAACTTTACTATCCTAGTTGTGTGATTAGGGAAGCCATTGGGGAAAACCGAATGAGTTTTATTACTCACCCTTGATTTGGAAATTTGGTGATTTTGAATATTTCATATATCAGGACATGGTCAAAGGTAAAGTAGCACATGTCTTTAGCACTAATTTGTGATACTTGGGCTATTTTATGAAGTTAGAGCATAGAGCTTGTGGAGCATGGAGTCTTATGTTGGTCTTGGAGTTGTGTTATCTTGTCTTATTTTGTTTATATTAGAAGAATATTATTCCAATGTGGTACTTTATTTTATTATGGTTTTGATAAATGAAATATGGATTTGTCTTTCATTGTTATCATGCATCTTAAAGTGTTTTTTTGGTTGTAATTATTTGGTTAGTAGTTTTATAATAAAGGGTAAAATAATCCACCACATGTATTAAATCCCTTCAAAATTTATTAATAGCCTTTGGAATCTTGGGGATGTCTCTTAAGGCCTAGTAATGTCTCACCTACCTCTTAATCCAATGAGACGAAGATGGATGTTGCAAATGGTATCAGTTTTGTTCGGTCCAAAAGCATGTTTGAGATAAATGGTATCAGCTTGCTACTTTCCTTACGGAACAAGTAGTCATTGGTTTTCTTGGTTTTGGAGTTGAATTCATTCTTGCATGTTCCTTGTGTTGGGATCATAGAAAGGAGTAGGATTTTCGGGACTTGAAATGTAGACCATAAAAATGTGTAGCTAACCTTTTTATGCTTAAAGTCAAGTTACTAGGGAGTTGGGTACATAAGTGTTTTGGAGACACTTATAGGATTTTGGAATCTCATTGTCATGGGTACAACCAATGAGACAAGTATGACACACATTTTATAGGAATTAATTCCCATTATGAGTGTATATCTCATTTTGAGTAACGATATATGATTTGGTGTAGAAGTGTTGATTTTTGAAAAATGTTGAAAGTTGTTTTTAAATGAAAGATTTTGAAAATATCATGATTGTGGTATCTTGAAAATAGTTATATTTTCAAAAGAAAGTTGAAAGTTTTCAAAAAATGTATGAAAATGGAAAATGTTAATTTGGAAAGCAATGTTATGATAGTTGATGTGATAGAATTTTAAATGTCAAGCCTTCAGTTTCTAGAGATTGAGACTTGTGGTGTTTTTATAGAAAATAACACCTAGTAGGAATCGTAGAACCAACTGGAAGAAGATGTGGAGAATGTGGTTGCACCTGAGCCGCAAGTGAACCAACAACTGGTTCGGAGTATCATATAAGTGGTTTAGATTGTGGAAACAAGAAACCAGAGGGATGAGACAAGACAAATGGATCATTCCATCCAAATACAAAAGAAAAATCCACCCATCTAATGGGGTGATTTTGAACTAGAAAGAGGAGGGTAATTGTTGAATATGATGAATCGTATCTTCGATTTCATTAATACACCAGCATAGCTAAATGTTGATCCAGAAATGTATATGTTCGAGGATCTGGCATGCTAGTGGTGAGAACTAGCAGTGCAAGATAAAGTGGATCAAGGACTTGGTTGGGAGGATTTTGAGGAATTGTTTAATAAAAAATTCTATCCTCACACGTTCAAGATCTAGAGAATGATAGAATTATAAAGCCTGAAGTAGGAAAATATCTCTATCACATAGTATGAGACAAAATTCATGAATTTAGTGCACTTTTTCACTCGAAGTTGCTTCTAGTGATGTCTTGAAGGCACACATCTTTGAATCGGGGCAAAGGCAGGAGATTTTCTTGAAGAATGTTATGCTCTATATTACTGATTATATAGAGATGGTTAATAGAGCTATGGTGGATGAAAGGAATATAACAATATCTATATGAGGAGTGAGTATGTTAATACCCATAGGAATAGGTGGAAACTCTAATTTTGGGAGAAAGAGGACAATAGACACCTACTTCCAGGGTGGGAGTGGGAATTAGAATCTGATAGCTGGGTCAGTGAATCTTCCTCTGAGACCCATGAAAAAAGAGGGATGTTTCCAATGTTGTTCATTTGACCACATGAAATGAGAGTGTAAAACACCACCAAGATCATGCCATAATTGCAACAAGATGAGACATCTTAAGCGCTATTGTCCCAATTCTCTGAGGGTAGGTGCTTAAGACACTTCTCAGGTGTCGCAAGCATCATATTCTTTGATGGGGTGAGGGAAGTAGAATCAATAGTGGAAGAAAAAAATTGTTATCCTTTGTTATTCTAGTAATACCATGACTCCTCAGTAAAGGAAATCTCAGAAAGCAGTAAGGAGAAAAGTGCAGTGATGAAACAATTATATGGATTTGATAAGGAGATTGTGGATGATCAGGATGGATCATCTATGATGAGAGGTACAATTATTTTTAATTATACCCTTATACAAGTTCTATTTGATACTATTGGATTGCATTCCTTTGTTTATTCTGATCTTTTTGAATTAATATGTTTAAAACTTGAGTTGATGCCTTCTGTAATAAAACTTCAAATCCTTCATGTGTAGAGAATGTTCTATAACTATTTATAGAGCCGAGATGAAATGGTACTTATCAATGTTAGATATGAATGTCTATAATATAAAATTAGTTATAGATTGGTTGATAATTTTCAAGTCTCACATTGACTATTATAGAAAAATAATTAGTTTCATGACTGGGGATAGAGCTGAGCACCTCTTTAGAGGAGAAATGGTTGTAAATATATGATAAATGGTCTTTTTGGCACCAGAAGTGGAAACAATATCTTACTAGTTGATAGTTTTGACTTTGTCTTCAGTGGATGATATTGAGAATAAAAGTTTCCTAGTAGTGGTGGAACAGTTTCCTGATGTGTTTCTAGAAAATTTATCAGTGTTACCACCAGTAAGAGAAGTAAAGTTTATGATTGATATCATTCTGGGGCTAGTACTATCTCACTTATTTCTTAACTAATGGCACCAACATAATTAAGGGAACTAATAGTGCATTTGGAATAAATAGAAAGCAAGGGTTTTATTTAGTCGATCAGGTCTCTGTGGGTAGCACCAGTCTTATTCGTCGAGAAAGATGATGGAAATCTAAGGTTTTTTGTGTATTATCATAGTATTAACCAATTTATGATAAAGAAAAAGTATCCACTTCCATGCATTGATGATTTGTTCCATCAATTTAGGAGAGCTTAATAGTTCTCCAAAATTGACTTACGATCAGGATATAACCAATTGCGAGTTCGGTAGGAGGATATTCAAAGACAGATTTTAGAAGAAGATATATCCATTATGAATATGTGGTAATGCCTTTTTGTCTTATGAATGTAGTAGCAGTATTTATATAATTAGTGAATTAGTTATTTTAGCGATATATAGATTCTTTTTTTGTGGTTTTTGTGGATGACATATTCGTGTATTAAAGGACAAGGTTTAAGCATGAGAAAAACTTATCTAAAATGTTGTAAATCTTGAGAGACCATTTTTTTTATTCCAAATTATCAAAGTTTCATATTTTGATATCATATATATGCTTTCTTGGCCATTTAATCTCGAAAAGAGGTTTTTTAGTGGATCTAGAGAAGATACAAGTTTTTATCTCTTGTAAACTACCAAAAAAATGTCTTTGAAATATAGAGTTTCCTTGGTCTCTCTGGTTTTTATCAATTCTTTGTGCATGACTTATCATGGCTATATTTACCTTTTAAATCTTTTAAAAAAAAGAACATTCCATTTCAATAGATTGAGGAATGTAAAAAATATTTCCATGAGCTGAAAGTTTGTCTTACATAAACACCTATCTTGATTTTTCTATAATCAGGATAGGGGTATGTGGTCTATTATGATGCTTTGGGATCTGGGTTGGGGGGAATTCTCATGCAAGGGGACCATATTGTTGCTTATGGATCAAGGTAGTTAAGAGTGCATGATAAAAACTACCCAACACATGATTTGGAGTTACCTTCAATTTTCCATGTTTTAAAAACTTGGAATCATTATATCTTTAGTGATAAATTTACTGTGTTCACAATCCTTAAGAGTTTGGAATGTATTTTCTCACAATGATATTTGAATCTGAGTCAAAGAAGATGGATTAAGTATCTCCAAATGTTTGACTTTTACTTGATGTATACACTAGGAAAAGGAAACATGGTGGAAGATGCATTAAGTAGAAATTCATATGCTCAGTTGGAAAAAGAAACTTCAGATGAGTGGTAGTTGATGTTGGTCCTAGCTGACATTTATGTAGAATTTGAGGACCGAGGTGATATTTTAGTTTTATTTCTAGTTTCTCTTTTTATTAATTTGGTTAAGATATTAAAGAAGGCACATACATTAGATGTAGAATGTGTTGCAATAAGTTACAAACTAAATGGTAGGGAGACCATTGAGGGTTGGAAATTGGATGAGAGATCAATTTTGTGGTTCAAGAATTGGACGGGTGTGCCTATGATTTGTTAGGAGAAACTTATTCATGCTTAACACCATTCCAGATGGGTTTTCCTTCTGGGAATACAAAAGATATAAAAGGTGTTGAAGGCACAATTCTGGTGGAGTGGCCTTAAAAAGAAAGTGGATGAGTTCATTTTGAGATGCATAACTTTTTAGCAAGTTAAGGTAGAACATCAGTGACTAAAAATGGGATCATATAGTGATGGATTTTGTTATAGGTCTCCCAAGAATGGTTCAGAAACAAGATGTCATATAGGTGATAGTGGATCACCTCACAAAGTCAGCTCATTTCATACCTAGTCATGAAAATTATACAGTGGAGGATCTGTCCAAAATCTATATCCAAGAAGTGGTAAAGTGACATGGAATACCAATTTTAATCGTATCAGACAGAGATCTAAGGTTCACTTCTATTTTTTTTGAAATCTTTATAGAAATCCCTTGGGACTCAGTTGACTATGAGTATGGTGTATCATCCTCAGACGGACGGACAGTCTGAATGGATAATATAAACACTGGAAGATATGTTGTGGGCTTGCATAATGGATATTCGTGGCTCATGGGAGGAGCACATACCTTTATTGGAGTTCACATGTAACAAAATATATTAAGTCTCAATACATATGGATCCTTTTGAAGTGTTGTATGTGTGTCCTTTTCATTGTCCACTTTTTTGGGTAGAAATAGATAAGACTTCATTAGTAGGGACAAGCCTTATCCAATAAACAATGGAGAATATTTATTTGATCAGAAATAGGATTAAGATAGCTTAGAGTCATTATAAAACTTACATGGATCATTATTAATGGCCTTTTTCATTCGCAGTGACTGATAATGTGTTCTTAAGAATCACTCCAAGGCTTGGACATCATCATTTTGGGAAGCATGGAAAGTTATATCCTTAATACATAGGCCCTTTTGAGATACTAGAATATGTTGGATATGTGGAATATCGTTTGGGATTTCCACCATTGTTCAGTGAGGTGGATAATGTGTTCCATGTATCACAGTTGAAAAAATATCAGCTTGATCCTAACCTTGTGATTATATGAGATCACATTGACCTAGAGATGGATCCTTCATTGGTATATATCCTGGTTAAGATTGTGGATAGGTAATAAAAAGTATTGTGTGAAAAAATCATCAGCCTAGTATAGTTTTTGTGGAAACATAGTCAGATATAGAAAGAGACTTGATAACGTAAGAAAGAAATGAAAGAGAAATGGCCAGAACTCTTTTAGGGCGACTGTGGTTTTCTACTTTCTGAGGAAAGAAAAACCAATAGTGGGAAGAATTTAGCACCCTTGGTTCCTAGTATATAACCCTTTCATTATTATTTTTATATATATAATAAGTTTCGGTGATGTTTAAGAGAGTTTGAGGAACTTTTAAAGTGTTTTTGGGAATTTTTTATAGGGTCATGGGTGGTGCATGGTTTGTGGAAACCATGAAACACTTGCAGGAGACCGTACCCAGTGGGATAGGGGATAAAGGGGAGTTGCACTAGCATCACACAGTTTTTCCAAACCATGAGGAAGCTTAAGAGAAATCATGCAATGTAGTGAAAATGTTGGACATAGAGATTTGGAATGGTCAGCGCATTATTTGGAAGTTGTGTGATCCAACCATGCGAGGTATTTATTAATACAAAGCAGGAGCATGGTTAGTACACGATTAATCTAACCGTATGACTAAACCATGTTTAGGGTCAAAGTTAGATCCTTAAAAAGCGGATCTCACTCGTTTTATGCTCTAACTCATTTGTTTTTGCCCCAAAATGGACCTAACTCAATATTTTGGTATCTCACAGGTTGGTGAAGCTCTACCAAGATAATTGGAATCGATCTAGATCATTTCCTTGGTGTTTTGAAGCCCTATTCTTGTAGTAAGTCATCATTCTTGATTGTTCTTTGTGTTTTTCTTAGATCTACATCGCCCTTTCTATCATTTTATTAGATCTATGCCCACAATGGGTAGATATATGGTAGTGTATGAAAAATATGATTATATTTGGATTGGTTCATAATAGGGGAATATATCTAAGGTGGGTTCATGAAGATTCAACCTGTTTTGTGACGTTTTTCATGTCATTTATCATTTTCTCCAAAACTCTCAAGGTAGGTGGCTTCACTCTAAACTCCTCATTCTATAATTGATTTTATTAGTTTCAAATTGATTTAATTGATTGAAATTGATTATGATATCTTGGTGAAAATGATGATATAAATCATCTTTAGTGTCGATTTATGGTTTTTGGAGAAATTGTGGAGATTTTTTTTTGCAAAGTGATTTGGTTTCTTTATTTTAAAATGTTAGTTTTAAAATATGAATTTTCTGGAATTTTGAAATGGGTTGTTGAAAAAATGGTTTTCAATAAAAATATTTTTTTTATTTAAATGGTTTTGGCATGTTAGTTTTGACATGGGTTTTTGGGCATACATGGGGTGTATGTTCATGTTACATTTACGAGGATTGGTTAAAATATGTCCTTATACATGGTGTGAATGGTGTAATAGAACATGGGATATAATTACCTTTTTATGACTTGGTAGATCTATGAGATACCTCTTAGGAGTATGGAACTATCATATCGATACTTGCATGGTTAGTGGTTTGGATATGTGAAATGGAATGGCTATGCCAAAGGAAACTTATGAAATGGTTTTAAGGAATTCTTTGGTTGTTTTCGTAAAATTAGATTTTATTGGAAAATTGGTTGATATAGTGATTGTTTATATTTGGTTATAAACTATTTTAGAACTTTTTTATATATTTTTATAAACTGTTTTATAAATTTTTTATATTTGGGTATATACTATTTTTATAAATTGTTTTATATAAACTATTTTATATAAATGTTGTTAACTCTTCAATCATAGTGGCATGAGTAGGGAAGTCATTGGGGGAAAACCTACAGAGTTTTAGTACTCACCCCTTCTTTGTAACTTTTTTCTTTTGCAGATTTCATCTACCAGGATATGGGAAATGTTAAAGTATCACATGTATTTATCACTACTTCGTGATACTTGGGATATTTAATGAATTTCGAGCATAGATATTGTGGATCAGGGAGTTTTGTGTTGGCCTTGGAGTCTTGTTATCTTGTCTTATACTATTTACTTTGGTAGGTTATTATTTCACTGTGGTACTTGATTTTATTATGGTTTTGATAAATGAAATTTAGATATGTCTTTAATTTTTATCATGCATCATATAGTGGTTGTATGTTTGGAATTATTTGGTTAGTTCTTTTTATTCTAAAAGGGAAAATCTTCCCACACATGTATTGAATCCCTTCGGTATTTATTTCCCTCCTTTGGCATCTTGGGGATGTATCTTAAGGCCTAGTAACGTCTCATTTACCTCTCAATACAATGAGAGTAAGAGGGATGTTAAAGAAAAATATAAATTAAGAAAAGTAGAATGGGAGAATTTGGATCCTTCTAATTTGATAGAATCATCGCCCCAATGGAACAAATATAAAAATGAAATAAAATATTAGTAAACTGATCAATATATTATAAAATGAAAATATAGAACCTTGGGAGTAATTTTAGTAAATGCTGAATTAATTAATGTCGTATTATTTATATGAGGTAATATGACCATTGGAATAGTAATATTATTGTTTTAATAGTAACCCGACTGTTAGGAATAGTAACATATCCATTGGAATAGTAATTTAACCTAAAAATAATGAAATTTAATATTTAAAATATATATCATGTGTAATTTAAGTAAATATAAATAATACAATGTAATAAAATAAATATCAATATTAAAAACTCAAAGAAAATATAACCACTTTATTAATAAACTGTATTTTAAGGTATTTCATAAAAATCATAATTTTTATGTTTAAAATTAAAATTACCCATGTTATTAAATTATTTTGAAAAAATGAATGTCATTTTTCTAATCTATAGGTCAAAATTTTCAAAGGGTGTTTTTTTGGTAATTTTCTAAAATACATCAATTTTTATATGAATAGTAAAAATAATGTTTTTTAAATACCTCATGTTTTATGAAATAATTATGATAAAAAATTACTTAATAAAAACTAAATCGGTTATTTCATCAAAAAAAAGTTAAATGGGACATTTAAAAACAATAAACTTAATTTCCAAACCTAATTTTTTTCGAAGTCTAAAGTTAAAAGTGTTCCCCTAAAATAATAATTTGTTATTTATTACACTTTCCTTTTTAATAAATTATATAATTAGTTTTATGAAGTGGTTTAAATTCTTAAATACATTTTATTTTATTCATATATAATTGATAGCGTCAAAAATTAACTATTATGCGTTTTACATTTGATATAGTATTTTATTCAATATTTTATAATAAAAATACCCCTCACTACCCTTGGAAAACCTATCCTCCCTCACTTATGAAATAAAAAACTCTACCAAAGTCTTCTATCTCATGATCCTTATCATCCGTAGCGTATTTATGGAGTAATCAAACTCCAATCTTTCAGAAATTTATGGGTCATAGAGAAGAAACTACTTCAAGGAAGAGGTAATGTCCTTTCATCCTTTTATTTTATTTTCCTTTTCTAATTTCATATCCTCCTACTCTTTTCTAATTAAATCCCTATAAAACCAATTATATTTTATTTTAACATGAAATTAATAATTTTAATATACTATAAATATATTGTTTTAATAGAGGCATGTATTATACATCTCTTGCCTCCTCTTTGGATAATGCCCCTTTAACTGTCGGTTAATCGCAAACAAGGACATTTTGAATTATATTCTTATCACCAACCTTATTGATGGTAGTGGTAAATTATTTTTGGTATATAAATTTATAAATATTTTTATTTTAATATTTTGTAGTAAATTCTACTTATGTTTAAATGACTGTAAACAAAAATAGTGAAATTGAATAAAAAATAGAAATTTTAAAGTAAAAGATGATATAAAAAGTTTTACTTTTGACTATGGGAATTAATAAATATATTAAAATTATTATAATTGATAAATTTTGTGAAAAAATATATTAATTCACTTATGGTTCAATGTTTTAATGAACCTAGGTTTATTATTTAGGTGATGAAAAAATTATGAAATTAAGAGGGATTTAAGGTAATGGGATTATTTAACCCAACTCTTTTTCTCGGTGATTTTATCTTTCATACTATTTTCATAAGGGGTATTCCTATAATATCATTAAATTGTTTTTCATCTATAATTTCCCATTTATTTTTAGGGGTATACATGATTATGCCCTTTCAAAATATTTTATAATTCATTTACAAATATTTTTTGAAAAGGATTTAATTTCTAAAACATACTTTTGACTAATCATGATTTGTTTCTTGTCCAAATAAAAATGATCTTTTATGCCAAAGTATTATATCCCTTTTTAATTTTTTAATCCCAAAGTTTATTCCATGATTTATGATATGTGAAATCCGTAATGAAACCCATTCTTTTCCATGAGTTTATCTCAATACTATGATTTTTATACCTTCTAGGAACTCTTGATTTATGAGATTTTATGAAGTGATAGGAGGGACCAAAATTATATACCCATACAATAAATTGAGTAATGCGATATATCTCATGAGATAATGTGTATTATTCAGGAACGTGGTTCTATCTTTGTTCACATTTATGATATTACGATTTACGCACATATGTTATGCATGAACATGATTCTATCTTTGTTCACAACTATGTATAGTTTTTTACCACTATGTTATGATGTCTAATTATAATGCACATTCCACATTAAATGCCTTTATCAAAATTTTCCCTCATGATTATTATTATGATCCTATACTTAGGATATTATAATTTTTATTATGCTTACCCGGGTACTATTTATTTGTGTCTCTTATTCCTCCTCTTACAAGGATTTTAACTAACCACTTTTTTGATGTATATCCTCAAGTGATTACATGTAGTAATGAGATCATGAGAGAATTAGAAGGAAAAAGAAGAATATTTAAAATTAATGTTTAATTTTTATTCTGTAAATGTTTTTTATGAGCCTAATTTCCCTAATATACTAAACTTTTGGATATTGGATTATATCACTATTATGTTTTCTATCTAAAAATTGATGTAATAGTCATGTAAGGAAAGTTGGGTTACTATTGTTTTGGGATTTATGTTTCCATCATCCACCTTCCCTAACATTATTCCTATTTCAGTACAATATATACCAATTCTTCCTCTCTCTTTCTTGATGTTCTTCATATGCGATGAAATGAAGGTAGTCTGGTAATGAACAACATATGATAAAGTTGTGTGGAGTTTGATGACTTGTATGTGATAATTTAATAGTTATAAAATGAAACGATGGAGGATGGGAATTTTTGTGTGCCATGGAGATTTATGAAATTACATATCATCCTACATTATCAATAGAGTACGGTGATGCATGGATGATATTTAGTTCATTACCAATTGAATAATTATATCATAAATTTGTAATAAAAGTTATTAGTGGCCTTATCTTGGAATAACCATTTCCCCCTTTATAATTATCTAAGTTTTTAGTTGATTTCTTCTATTCTTCATACGCACTTCTTTTAAAAATATAACATCATTTCTGGATACTTTTAAAACTTTGAAAAAAAAAACATAAGTGTTAGGATAAGTGAAACTCCCACACCCTAATCCTTGATATATGAACCTAGTTAGCCACTAGGTTTTATTAGGAGTAATAAAAATTATGTTTGATGAAGCCACCTGATAGGCCAATTATTTATGATTCTTTTCGTCGAGGTTCACCTGTCGTGCGCTTGTTGACATGTCCGGTGACAGTCATATTGTACCCCACATTCTTTCTTACCAAAGGTAGGCGGCATCCATCACTTCTTTAGATATTTTTTATCCTTAATCGAAACAGGATGATGTGATTTTGGTTCCTCCTTCTATGGATTCCTCCTCGGAACTCATCGATGTGTCTGAGTCTCCCTCTTAGATTAAGACATTGTTTGTGAAACCTGTTCCTAGTACCATATCTTTTTGGACACCGATGAATTACAGTACTTACAATAGGAAATTCCAAAGGGTCAAGTCAAGGCATCAACCTTCATTCATAATATTAGACGTGTTGAGGTATCTGTGGAATGTATTGACACTGAAACACTGGAACACCCATATTATTCCTCATCAAATGGATTCTCAAGAGGGAAGAAACCTGAGGATTCCCACAATGATTGTGGGGTATCTCATTCTAGAGGCATGTCTCCAAGGTTTTCCTCAAATTCTCATGTTTAACACAGGGTAGTCTGTGAGTTTAACATCTAGTAGAGATAGATCAAACTGATCAGAACATTAATAAAAGTGGACCATATGGGTACATCCCTAGGGGAGATCACTTGGAAGGATTAACAAGTGGATGGATCAAAATTACCAATGAGGACAGACCCTGGGTGGAATGTCCCAAAGAGATAATATTTCACACCATAAAGGATGATCGGGACACCAAAAAGGGAGGATCAGAAAGGGTGCACCCCTATGAGGGGGCACCAAGGTTTACCATTAGATGGGATTGAACCTTAGATAGGTGTACTATGTATCATGTGTAGGATACAAGGATCAAAATCCATGTAGTTTGAAGGGGTGATTTTGAGATTACACACTAAGACTGCTCGGGTGGATGGCGTGATCCCACCAGGACGTGGCGGCCTGGGTAGGAATCAGAATGAATAATAGGTGTTTTAATGAAGTGGATAAGACGAATGGGGTGAATCTGACATGAAGATGATGGTGTTAGTCTTGATCCTTAGGGAGGTTTCCTACGTATCATGTCTGGGAGGCAGGGATCAAAGTCCACATAGTTCTAGTATGGGGATATGAGTCACCTGAAGAGGAGGCTCGTGAGAATGGAAACATAGATGGGACCTAAAAAAAGTTTAATATTGGGTTGAGGCATGATCTTCATAAAACATAGGGGCTCAAGGGAGATACCATAATGGGACATGGATTATGGGATTTAACCTTAGAAAGGTTTTTTATGTATCCCTATGGTAGGGAATCAAAGTCCATGTAGTTCAGAATGGGGCATAGAATCGGGGTGTACACAAAGGATAGTGACCCAGATACATGTTGGGGCTTACGTGTGGTTAGAATCCCATCATAAGAGGGACACTCTTGGTTTGAGGAGTATGGATCGAGGGAAGGTCTTATGCATGGATAACTACTCAGGTGGATCAGAACATCTCAATGGATGTATCTAAGGGATGTGTCCCAAAGAGGGAGGATGTCACATCAGGAGGGTGAATCCTTAGGATGGAGTACCAGAGTTTAGTTTTTTATTAGGTTTAAACCTCAAGGAGGCTTCCTACACACCCTTTATATAAGTCAGGGATCAAAACCCATGTATTTTGATAATACAGTTTAATTTCATGTGGGATGATGGTGAACTGACGTGAAATGGTCAGGATAGATCGGTGATGGGATTTAACCTCAAAGAGGCTTCCTACTTATCCTCATGGTAGGGAATTAAAGTCCAAATAGTTTGAGAATTCAGGGCTTACACATGGTTAGCTTCCCATAGAGGATTTCATGGTCGACACTTTCTCTAAGCCCATGTGAGTTATCCTTGGTGTGAGAAATAAGATGTAGCATCAGACCTGATAATCATGTCACAAGAGGTGCATCCACAAGGGATATTGTACGGGGATTATGCATTGAGGCAGCCCGTGGAGATGGAGATTGGGACTTACTTCGGGAAGGAAGCTCGAGGAGGGTGTCTAAATGTATGAGGAGGATATGACCGTTGTACCAAGATCATCCTATCAAGGTGTGTGTTAGGTCTTATGTGGAGACTGCCTGAGGCACACATGGATAAAAAGCATAGAGGGAGAGAGTAAGTGGATTGAAAAAGTGGGAAGAGAAAGGCTTCAGGTCACATCCTCTATCTGGTCCACTCAGGCCTACCACGCATATGACAAATCACATTTTAACATCATGGGTTGAGGATTAGGTTACTTGGTTGTTTAGTGTCATACAAATCAGATGATGAGTACTCACTCCTCACCCCTAGGTATTACATAACTTGTACAAACCCACACTTGGGTAAACGAAGGCACAATCAATGCTTGACAGAAGTGAGGTGGAGGATTGGTCACTCGAGGGGCTCACATTATCATGGATATGTGAATATGTGATAGCTTTTAGTGTGCTTATTCAAAGAATCATGAGGTAGGGAAACATTGTATGAAACACCACTTGAGGAACCATGAAATCACTCCTTAAGAGCCTAGAGGGTTGCATGGGAAAAGGATTCATAAAGAAAAGGGCTTCATAGAGATAGTATTAGTGAAAGAAATTTGCTTTATGAAAGAATGTTGCTTCGCGAAGGAAGGTTACTTCATGAAGGATAGGGTTGGGTGGAGCATAGTTTGGCTTTAGAAAAGACCTCTTAATTTGGAGAGTGCTCCATGAAGGCCTAATGCTTTGTAGATCCTCGAGCAATATTAAGGGGATCCTTCCTTTATGAAGGGTGGATGCCTTTTCAAAAGGCATCCCCACTATAGATGGGGGCCATAAAGAACCAAACTTGTCACAAATTACACAAACTAAGTACCTTAGGTGATCCATATTTGGGTTTGAAAAAATATTCATGAAACTAGAGATGGGAAGGTCAAAGTTTGGAGTAACAATGGTTTTTGGAGGGGTGGGCCGCCTACTTATACGTAGTAGATGTTGGCAGGTTTCACAGGGCTGGATATGGAGAACAATCGGGTTCCATGAAGAAAAAGTGACACTGTGAAGGACATACGTTCATGATCTGGTCTGTGAAGGGTGTTTTACACCATGAAGAAGATACATTTGAGAGCTGATCAAAGAAGGGAATTGGATGTTGTGGAGGAGATATGTTTGCGAGCTAGTCTGCAAAGGGCATTGGATGTTGTAGAGGAGATACAATTGTGAGTTCATTTTTGAAGCATCTTTGTAGAGGATATTTGCAAAACTGACCCCTTTGACGATGTTAGCCAAGATCCAAGTCCATTCAGGTTTGAATTTGGCTTTAAACCACATGTGACATTATTCATGCCTTCAGGGGTACAAATTTTAGTGCTAAAAGATTCCCCCTAAGAATGATAACTAAGGAAAAATGGTAGGATTTTGAGGGTAAATCACTGAGAAAAAAACTCTTTGGTGAATCGCCAAGCTGGATTGCAAAGCAGGAAGGGTGGTCGGTGTCATGAACCCATGTCAACCAACAACCTTTATAAAGTACGGGTGAACGATCATCTTAAAGGGCACCGTTAAAAGTCGTTATGAAGGGTGCCGCAAAAATTCACCGTGAAGGGAGCCATGAAGGGTGAGTTGGCTAATGCCTATAAATAGGACCATAATGATCTTTTTTCTGTACTTGGATATCCATGAATGATTGTGATGTCGCTCTTTGTTATTGAAGAGATCCACCCCTTGAATACACCTGTGTGAACCGGGTTCTATGGTCCAATACTCCACAAATGCTTTTCAGTGAACCATTACATCGTGAAACTTTTCTTTTATGCGACATGAGTTGAGATTAAGGCTACTCTATGATTGGTATCTTCCAACGGTCTCTGTGAAGAAAACCCAAAAAAAATTCTATGTCGTGAGATGATTGTTGCTCAATAGGCTACTCAAGATGTTCTCACTGATACCACTTGGAGGGAAGAAATGGATGAAAATCCTCCAATAGGAGAGTACATTCAGAGTACTTCTGATCACGAATCACTGATGATACTATTGTTGAATGGTCATAAGAACTACCCGCTATACAAGAGGCTAAAGTTGTACAACTTTGTCTTGTGGAATGTTGTATTCATTCCTAAGGAAAGCCAAGATGAGACAACCTACTGTTTTAGGGGCATACCAAGATAGTATATGTGGTACAATTCCATATATGGCCATGTTAAGAAATATTATACTCCCATTACAGCATAATACATCAATAATATTTTCAAAAAAATCGATGGTAATGAGTTAGTGGAAGAGACATCACCACCTCCGAACAAGATGACCATTAAAGATGGGATTGGGAACCCATATAAGGGATCATTCAATAGCTGGGATCTGTTATCGGGTGGAAACTTTACTGATGAGTGGGTATGGGCCTACTGGGCATGCACATTCTGCATCGAGTTCAAACATGTGCTGAGGCGAGTAGGCCTGTATGTAGTAGCACGGGCTTCCTAATTCCATATTTTCCAACCAAAGGAGTTCATACCATAACTACTAGGCTAGTGGTCGATGGAAACCAACACATTACATCTTTGCCATGGAGAGGTTGGTATTACTTAGCCTTTGGGATCTCCATCAAATCACTAGCATCCTGATTTTTCGAAGGATGTATGATGAGTTCCTCCTTACCATGAATGTTTGGGAGGATGCAGAATAGATTCCAACTTTAGAGAAATCATTACTGAACCTAGTGCTTGGCATGGATGATGATAATAAGAATACTAGAGACGTCCACTTTAAGTAGTGGTTCATATATTTTATGAACTTTCTAACTGAGGGAGCGGTCGTGCCGAGGAAAATACCAACAAGGAACCATACATGTCCGAGGAAAGATCAGCAGGGCAAGAACGTTTCTTACTGGCGGACCCTAGAGGATAACTAGTTGAAATTGTGGGGCTACATCATCAAAGAGGGACAACAACCAATATTCAGGCTAGCTAGATTCATTTCGACACTGATCTATGGGTGGATGCTACCGGTTAGGGATGCACACATAGAAGAGCGTATGAGTACATTTATTATGGAGGCACAACTAGCTTGCAGAGAACGTATCAACTAGGGGATATTGCTGCTAGCAAAGTTATATCATTTACTCTGGCACATTAGTGATGGAAAGAGATCATTGCACGTGTGTAGGCCATTCCATTTCCTATACACCTGGATCATTGCATACATGGGAGAATATGAATACCTCAATACCATTTCTCCACATGGGATAAATTCTTGACTAGCGATTCTGAATATAATGGGGAGCCCCCCGTTCAAGCTTTGTATGGCAGTTTACTGAGCAAAATTGTGCAGGACAATCAATTCATATTCCACCCATTTCCCCTACCAACAGGATCATTCACCGATGATGGCACAAACACTATAGAGAAGTTTTCATATCTACTATCCTTATGTGGTGGTGTGTTGGTTACGTGGGTGGACTGTGAACCCATATGTGAACCATATACTCCACACCAGTTTGTAAGATAATTCATGTGTATATAAAGGCTGGCTCCAAAAGTGTACATAGAGGTTCTCTATGAGAACCTCCCATGTGTAATGAGACATCTTTGTTTAATTTTCCCACAAGAAGATAAAAATATGTGGAATGAGCTGCCACCACTTACCGCTGTATTCAAATTGATTCACGAATATGCGTTGAGTTAGGGAGCTTCTTACCCAGGCAAGACATTGAAAATGATAACAATTTGGAAAGTAAAGTGGTGTTTTCCACACCTCTAAGTCTAGTTTGAGTGGCAGTAAGAGGAAATCATGATGGTTGTACTGACGTAGTTTATGTTTGTGATTTGGTATAAGTGAGGACAATGGTCCATGAACTAGCACCATTTGAAGGTGAGGAAAGGGAGACGGTAGTTCCAGACCCAATGGCTCCAAATGGGATGACCCAAGAGAGAGGAGAGTCATGAAGGTGGTTCTGCAAGGTCCACCCTCAGGCTCCTAGGAAGCACATTAATCATGTGGTGATTATTTCTGATGATGTTTATCTAGAGGCATGGAAATACTGGGAATTCTACAAACACTTCCTCAACGTTGAAGACCTCTAGATGGACCTGAATAAGCATGGGATGTAGTTGGGAAAATTTGGATTCTCCAAAGATGGCTTCAAGGTGGCCCCAACCATGGGAAGAAAATTGATAAATGAAATAGAGAAACTAGTATACTCCCAAATCACTGCACAACCACTAACAAGATGAGTAAGGGTGTTTTTGAACAAGTTCGTCCCCCAATGTTATCAGAATCTCAACTGGAAGAGTACTTTTTCTGACTTAGAGAGATCTTAGGGGGAAGAGGTTGACATTTTGGACCTTCAAAAGGGATACAAGGAAGTATTTTCCAAGGGAGTATCCCCTGAGGAAGGTGAAATCAAGGCTCTAGAGGAGACTTATCTGGGAGAATTTTCTATTAATCTTGAGTAAGCCACGACTTGTCTCATGTGCTTTTAACCATCACACATTATCTGGTCCTTAAATAAACATATAATTGGGTAGGAGGACCTTATGAAGACCTCCCCTACCATAAGGGATGAATATAAGACACTGGGTGTGAAAGACCAAACATATGGACTCACATCCACAGAAACAACAACTATAGAGTCAAGCAGTACTAGGGAAGAAAAGGTAGCATCTTCAAAACCTGCAGATCATGCCATCATATATGGGGGACCATACCCTACCATTCTAGCGATGACAGGATGGAAGTGATACCAGGAGTTTGACCATCATGAGTCTCTTGCTCCTTGTAGTCATACCTATTGTTTTTCTCAATCAACAGGACTAACAAAACCCTTGTCTGAATAGTTCTTAGAATGGAGGGTTCCCTATTGGTATGGATGGTCGGAGGACCTAGGTCCCCTTTACTGAGAGGGGTGATAACCCACATGGAATCAAGAACCCATGATGTCCAAGATATAGTTCCTAGAGAGAAATCAATAATGGCGACAAGTGAAGTCGTTGGTGGAGAAGAACATGGAGCTGGTCGTACTGACATCATCAAGGTAGAATCAAGTGATGAGGACCAACCAGACCACCTAGATCCTACTATTGAGCCCCTAGACAAATTTCTTGAATATGAATTGTTTGATACCTTAGCACTAAATGAATCTGATTCTGACACAGCTGAAGATAGTCAAAAGGTCCGGTGATGAGCATGGAATCTAATCAAATGATTTCGTAATAAGGTTCTAGAACCTAAATGTATATGCATAATGGTATTAATTAACACTTGATTGTATGATCTATTCTCCGGAGGGGTAGATGCATGGAATCTGCACACATTGGTCCGAGACTACCTTACCGAGTGGATATGGGCGAGTATTCAACACCTGGATGTCGAGTGGTGCTGAAAAAAGTTCGAAAATATCAAAAAACTCAAAGAGGCCAATCAAGTGATTAAAAAAATTGATGGGAAAATTAGTGAGAATTTCAAATTCATCGTTAAGAAGACATGGCTCACTGAATGACTGAAGGCCCGACTAGAGGAGGTCTAAGAGCAATTAGTGTAGGTGAATCGTCAAGTAGCGGAACTTCAAGTTTAACAGGACCGAATGCAGATCGGGGATAATGAGCTTTAATCCACAGCTGTTAATGAGGAGTAGGAGCTAAAGAAGCGGAAAGAAACCTTGGAAGCTACACACTAGAGAGTCGTAGAATTAAATCATTCTATTGAGGGAGTGGATCTATAAGGGTTGTGTTTTGTCCAAACTAAGACATACTTTCTTCATCCATATTCCCAATTAAACTATGTTCATGGAAATATTTCTTTCTTGTTTTGAGTACTGAATTTCAATTGTATCCATGAAACAACTAACAATCAATCCCTAATCTCACATGGTTCATACCTGGTGTGATAAACAAGGGATGATCACACAACCACTTAGGATATGAGAGTGTTGTCCATTCACAGAACACTCAGGGACTAAGTGACTACCTGATGTTTTGGAATGAGAGACGGTGATATGACTTAGAGAGTAAGGTTCTAAGAGCAGCCAAACTGCCTTTCCCAATATGCTCTGGTGAATTAGTAGGGTGATTTCAGGGGTTTTGGAATCAATATGAACAAAGGGTAATAAGAATTTCAAATAATGATTCCCAGAATTCAAAACATAGTAACTATGGAATGATGATGGAGGATAACTTTTGATCATGTTCACAACATAGTTTTCATATTGTGTTAGCCTGAAATGTGGAAAAAAATGAGGGTCAATTTATGACCATATTCACAACACGGGGCCAAAATCAATGTGTCATCCAATGTCTTCAAGAACATTGGTCCATAACAGTTGGTGAGATGAAATGACATGGGACCAGGCTGTTTGGGGGGTCCTTTAGACATGGAAGAGGATGAGGATCTAAATATAGGGCATGAAAAGCGTGAAGATGGAGTGATGGTTTGTTCAAGTGGAGTCCAACACTCTTGAAATTTTGCCACCATGATGAAAAAAAATTGGGTGAGCGTATCAGTCTAAATTGAGATCAAACCTACCTCTAGATAGTACCTCTATAGAAAGAGAATAGGATGGATCGTAGTTTCACATCATGAAAATGAGGATGATAGACATGTAATTTAACGTCATATGGTAAGGACGATACATGGAATAGTTTAACTTCATATGACCAGGACGTTGCACATAGTTTAATTACATACTACCTAGACCCTGGCCAATAGTTTAAAGTCATGTTACACAGACTATGGGATCCTATTTTAAGGTTATAGAGTTTGGACCATGATAGTGGCCAAAGGGCCTATGAGGTTAATGAACCTGAGGATGATCCTGGAGAGAAAAATGTTCTGGTGTTCTTATGTATCTTATAGAGGTAGGAATAAAGCCAAATGTAGTTATTAAGATGGAATGGCAGGTGTTCGATACCAAAAAGAGGGTGATATTCTCTCAAATGATAAAAAATGAGGTTGTAATGTAGTTTAATGTCATGTGAACTTGGACACCAAAAATCTTAGTTTAAAGTCATAGAGTTCAGACTGTATATGCCCATCTTAATGTCATGAGCGTGGGACATGTCTATGCAGTTTTATGCGGTAAGGATGAAGGAGATATTAGTTTATGGTCATAGATCTCAGACCATATATGAGATATGAAATGTGGTGTCAAGAAACATCCCAACATGAATGAGGACCAAAGAGGTCCACACCGCATTACAAGTTCCCAATAGAATGCACACATAGTTTAAAGTCATGATTCCTTGACTTTGGGGCCCAAACTCCTTGTTGAAGATTGTAGAGTTCAGACTATTTTGGTATCTGACTTTCCCATGTAGATATAAACCTTTTCAAATCCCCTAATCCCACATGATCTATTCCCAGTGTGGGAAAATAGGGGAATAAAATATATGTAAAACACATTAAAACACATGAAAAGGGAACATATGTGTGGGTCCATGGATGGCCACATGACATTGGTTTGCCTACTCAATGCACAAAGGTGCACAAATAAATGGAAACAAGGGTATCATAATTATTCATGGAGATAAGGAGGTGAGAAGGAATGTGAATCATGAGACTAACATTTGGGATGTGATCGAGTTGGTGATAAAGATGATGGCTACCTGCTGACCATGTTCACAACACAGTATCCATATCGTGTAACCTGTAATGGGAACAAACAACTGAGAATCGACTGATGACCATATTCGAAACATGGGGATTACATCAAATTGTCATTCGAGATCCTCTGAGATTTTGGCCCAAAATAGCAGGTGAGCCAAAGTGGCATGATACCAGGCCATATAAGGGGTCCTTTCAGATGTGAAAGATTATGGGGACCCAAACAAAGGGCACACAAAGCACGGTGGAAGGATGAGAGAATTTACATGCAGAATCTAACACTCTAAATCCCATACCACAACACATCTGAGCATGTTGATGTGGAAAAAGATAGGTCGATGGATTCGATCAAAGGTAGATGACTCGAAAATATGACTAAGGAAATGGGGAGAAAGTGGTTGATCAACCTAGGGTTGGACCTAGAGAAAAAGTGTCTGAGTGTTCCTATGTATCCCATGATGATAGGAATCAAGACACACATAGTTTTTAAGATGTCATGCAGTTTAATGTCAACCAATAAGAATAGAAGTTAAATGGGGATGCTCTCGATGGAGAGTACATGGTGTGTCCATTGTAAACCTGACGTGAATGATGACCAAAGAGGCCCACACCACACCATGTGAAATCCTTAAATAGATTTGAAGCCCAGAAGGTTTAGATAGAAAAAAAACATATGCAAAACCTAGGGATAGACCCAATGACAGAGCATCTGGTCATCCCTGCATATCCCATAAGTATGGGAATCAATCCACCCATAGTTCTTGAGATTTAATGCAGTTTAATGTCATGAGGTAAGGATTAAAGGGAGAATAAGGTACCGAAGAAGGGGCGTGCATGGTGCAATAAAGAAAACATAGCATGAATGAAGACCAAAGAGGCCTCACACCACACCATGAATAATCCCAAGAGGGAACCTAGGATAAGGGGCCAAATGAAAGAGAAGGTCTATAGAACATGGGGCTGGAACCAAAGACAAAATGTCTGGGCATTCCTATGTATCATGAAAAGTTCTGAATCAAGCCAATTTTAGTTCTTTAGATTTCATGTAGTTTAAGCATCATGCATTATGGACATAGAAGATATTAGTTTATAGTCATAGATCTTGGATCGTCGGGTGAATTTACCATTTGTAATACAATTTTCAGTTTATCATCATGCATGATGATGAAGATGGATAGTTTTTTACATCCTTCAGCCTAGGCGTATCTCATAGTTTAAAATCGTGCAATAATGATGAATTATATATCCTGCTAAACACTTCTTGAGTAATTTGTAATTGGTGGTATGGGTAATGCACTCACCATCCATGGTGACCAGAGAGTATGCACTATTAGGGTAAACCTTGTGGTATATGTAAGGTCCCTACCATTTAGGCTCTAGATTTGGTGTATTCCTTCTAGGTATCATTGGCATCTTTAGGAATAAAACCATGTCACCTTGAAGGAAAGAGTGAAGATGAAATTTCTTGTTGAAAGATCTGGCTATCTTATTTGGGTTCCTCTATAAATTGTACAAAGCCCGGAGCCAGTTATAATCAAGGTCTTCCTATTCACCCATGTGGAATTCTGTAATTTTTGATGTCTTCTGATTGTATACAGCTATTCGGAGTGACAGAAATAGAATCTCAATGGGCAGGGCTGCCTCTGTTCTGGACACCAGGGAATATGGGGTCACCTGGGTGGAATTATGAGTCGTCGTTTGGTAAGCCTAGAGAGAGTTGGGGAGCTTATCCATTGAACTTATCTTTTTATGAATAACCATATTTTGTATAATTTTTGAAAGGGTTTTTTTGAATGCCTCAATCTACCAATTTTTCAATGCATGATAGCAGGAAGTATGCTTAGACCGAATACTGTACATGGTGTACAATTTATTCAGTCAGATGCCCGAAAGTTGGTACCGCTATTCATGAGAATGACGTGAGGGACTCTGAATCAATGAGTGATGTTGGATATCATGAATTCAATGATATAATAGGCCTTGAATTCCTTGAGTGGTATCACCCCTTCCCACTTGGAAAAGAAATACATGGAAGTCAGGATGAACCTACATTGGTGAGCTACTGTTGCTGGATATGGTCCCACGACATCGAGTCCTCAGACCGCAAAGGGCCAAGATTACTTGGTAGTATGAAGAGGATCTAGTGATCGATGCACAAAATTATCATGAATCTAACATGCATGGTACCTCTTGGAAAACTCAATATAGTCATGGATCATGGTGGGCCAGAAGTAGCCCAACCATCAAATCAGATGGGAGAGATTCGGCCCAGCCCGATAAGCTCCGAAATAACTCACATGAACTTCCTACATAACCTGGGGAATCTCATCTCCCTAAATGAAACATAGGATCACTCCATCAAATCCAGGCCTGGAGTAGATATTCTCAAGGCTTGGACCACATTGAATAGTAAACTACACTGCATGAAAATGGATTATCTCACGTTTGACTCTGTCTTTCAGGAGACAACCATGTTGGACATACTCAATGAAGGGAGTCATCCAATCAGGGATCTCTTCTGATAAGACAGAGGGACCTGGAGGTCCTGATATAGAGGCAATGACGTTGAGATAGCTCAGTCACCAACCATCATTATAATTTTGAGTTGAATGAGTGATGAATATTCATTGTACCACATGGATGATCAAATCATCCTATTCAGGATCTGTGAGAGAAGTGGTAAGGATGACCAAGGAATATTATTGACCATTCTGTGACTATGGAACATGAACGACCTTCATCTAAGAAGGGAACTGGACCATTAACTGGTGAGTGCACAATAACAAGGGTATGATCTTTGGATTTAGGATGAAATAGTCACCATTAACATATTTGATGACTAGATCAGAGTCCCCCTTAACATATAGGTGAGGAACGCAAATATTGAGAGTCAAATCGAGACCAGTGGTGAGGGCCCAATACTCTACCTTATTTTCGATGTAGCTTTCTGACAACAAGAACGAGTAGGAAAAAATAGCCAGTGTAGATTTGATGAAGACGATACTCAATCCTACTCTATTGAGTCTGGGATCGTTGAGCCTTATACTGGTTGGAATCTTGGATGCACCATTGAAGTATATCTTTAAACATGACATAGATCGATCCACTGAGAGGATAGACTCATATGGGAATTCAATATCCAAGGAATTCTCTATAGAGGCTGTATGGGTGGTGAGGAGGTCTTACAGTGCCTGACCCTTGACATATTTCTGCGGTTTGAACCTGATGCCGAACTACTGAAGGATAACTGCCCACCAAGCTAGACAACATGTCAACATGGGGGTTCAGAATATACTTCAGCGGGTCTACCCAAGACACCAGCTATATCTCATGGTGTTGTAGATAATGTCGCAGCTTCTACACTGCAAAAACTAGCACGAGGTAGCTCTTCTCGATAGAGGTATATATGAACTCGGTGTCGAAGATCATACATCTAAGGTAGTATAAACTATTCTTTGTTCACTGATTTTTCTTCTAAGCGAGCAGAGTGCCAAGGGATCATTCTAGGGCAGTCACATAAAGGACCAGTGGCTTACCAAAAACAGGTGGCATCAGGACCAGAGGCTGGAGTAGGTACTTCTTAATCTCCTAAAAATTAGTCTAGAAATATTCATTCCATTGATAAAAAACATCTTTTTTCATGAGTTAGGGAAATGGATTACACTTTTTATCCAGATTCACAATGAATTGGCATATATAGGCTAAGTGGCCTTGAAAGCCTGAAATCTCTCAAAGTTTACTTAGATGAGGCATCTAACTGATATCCTTGATCTTCTTTGGATCGATCTTTATGCCTCTATATCTGATGAATAATATGAGGAACTTTCCAAATGTAACCATGAAGGAACACTTCAAGGGGTTCATCTTCAGATGGCGAGAGTAGAGGAATCCGAACACTTTCTCTAGATCTTTGAGATGGTCCTAATGCTAGAAAGATTTAAACACCAAATAATCTACATATCATTCCACCAATTTCCCAAGGATCGGCTAGAAGATACAGTGCATAGCATGCTGATAAGTGGCTTCAACATTCCTTAGGCCGAAAGGCATTACCCAATAATAGAATTTACCTTGTGGTTCCCTGAACACAGTAGACTCTTCATCTTCAAGAGCCATTCAGATTTGGTTATATCCATAATACCCATCCATGAAGGATATATCTTGGAATCTAGAAGTGGAATCAATAAATATCTCAATCACAGGAAGGGGAAAGTCATCCTTCAGACAGTGACGATTGAGATCCCATAAGTCGATGTAGACTCTAATCTGTCTGTTCTTCTTACTGATAGGAATGATATTGGATAACCATCTAGGTTATTGGACTTCATTGATAAACTTATATTTAATAATCTTATTAACCTAGGCTTCGACCATGGAACCATGAGAAGGGTGCATTTTTCTAGGAGGCTACTTGAACCCACAATGACTTGCTGGAAGACCGAGATGGTGGACCAAAATTTAAGAGTATATCCCTAGAATCTCATTATATCTTCATGAAAATACATCCCTATGCTGCTTCAGGAAATCCACATACTGTATTTGTTCCTTGTTGGACATGTCTGCACTGATTAGCATAGGCCTCGGGTCTGCTTCGGTACCAATATTCACTTATACCAACTCATCAATGGTGGTGGAAACACCTTCCTCAAATGAAGGAGGAGAATCCTCTAATCCATATTCATCCTCTACAGTAAGAGGATCATTGGTAGGGGGAAATATCTTGAGCTGGATTACCCTAAAGTATTACTAGGTTTGGGCGGCAATTGAACCTTCATTTGGAGATCCTCGCACTGCTGAATCCATGACAACAAAGGTTGTTGATCCAATTACATTAGGCCTTCGACCCAATGAGACATGATTGATAATATCAAAGAAGTAGTGGCATGTTGACTTAAGATAGTTCATCCCATTCCGGTGAAACAAACATGTATGGTGTATATTTATTTCCATGGGGATAACATCTTGATATCTTACAAGAGTAAGGATCTCTGGAATTACTTGAGCCTGATTTGTGTAGGAGTACAAAGTGATCTTCTGGTGCTCATTGTATCTAGGAATGTATTTTACAGTCATCACAGAGATGAAAAATCAACTTCCCATGTCTGGGTTTGTTTCTTCCAACCGATGGATCGGGAGGATGAAGTCATAATCCAAGTCTATCCATGGATCGACCATAAAGGCAGTGTGTTCTACCTCATTGGCCTGAACTTTCTTGTCCTTGCTCTTGTAATAGTTGACATCTAGGTAGTGGGATTCACAAGAGGCCAAGGGAGACGCGTCACCCTGGAGTATGCACCATTGATAGTTAAGGGAGTACTTGAGGCACTGGTGATAGGAAGATAGAACTACTTCATGCAAGTGGAGTCAGGGACTACCCATCAATGCGATGTAGGCATTGTCCTACGAGACAACAATAAACATGGTGCTGGAGACCATCCCACTGAATTGGGTCTTCAGATGGATTCAACCAATGATAAAACACATTTTTATTGAATATTTTATTGATAATAGATGATATAATTTCCTCAAAATTTAGGTAAATGTGTTCATTTATGAAATATTAGGGATTATATCATTCATTTGGAAATTTGAAGGAATTTCATGTTTTACCATTTAAAATTCACTGTAGTATTTCAAAAATAAATATTTTTATATATATTATTTTAACTTAAATTTTTTTAAATATTTTCCTGACTTAATATTCTACAACTTTCATGGAGGAAATTAGTGAAAAATCATGCATTTGGTTGGTGAAAATGGTCCATGAAGTCAAAGTTGGTCTGCACTCTCCATAATGGACATGAGTTATGTATTGGGGCCATAACTTCTCCATAAAAGTTTTTATTGGGACAAAATTTTTAAAGGAGATAGAGGTTTCATTTTCTCACAAATCATCCTTCTGGAAGGAGAGCTTATTCACGTATTTTGGTGGTCAAATGGGAAGTGAACTATGGCTTAAAATATTTGGTCGAATTTTTCCATTCACACTTGAAACCACTTGCAACCTATCCTCTTCTGCACTCTATAAATTGGTATTTTTCTCATTTTTAGGGGGAGGGACTTTAATTAGGATGCTTAGGTAATAGGATAATAGGTTAAACTCCAATTATCCAATCAATTTAATAAGGGTATCTCATGAAGCAATGATCCCTCCATCAAAGTCCTCTTCTTCTTCCTCATGTTGCAATGTTTGTGTTTTCATAATAAACTTCTTTGTTATTCTTTTATTTATTACCTTTTCTTATTTTTTGTTCAAATTTATTCTTCTCTTACTCTTCCTAATTAGTCTTGAATCAAGAGTATAAATGAGATTGTGTTCTACCTTTTCTAAACCTTTGCACATGAAAAATGTTTCTACGATGACTACACCGCCCGTAGAAGAGTAGTTCTTTTTAGTAATCGATCTACCTATAACCTTATTCATTCATTTATTTTGAATCAATGAGATACTTTAATTCACATAATATGATTTATTAATTGAGTTTTTAATTTAAATGAAACTAATCAAGAAATTTTTTAATTGACATAAAAACACACAAGGTTGGAAGTTATGTAAATTGTGAGAGTGCGATCTTAATCGATAATACAAGACCACACGAGATAAATTTGTAGAGTTCAAATATAATACATTAACTCAATTAATCCTAATTTATAGAGTGTATATGTTCTCTAATTAACCAATGACCATAATCTAACCTCAGAACATCAATCAAATCAGGGTGTTGTGATTGCATATTCTGAAGCTAGCCTAGGGTTTAAGTAATTTTATCTTTATGGTTAAGTTAAATCCCGTTGGGTTCGAGGGTTAACAAATTAGGGGATTATAATTAAGTGGATGTTAATTTAAATGATAATGAAAAATAATTTATTGAATATGTAGAGGTATATCGATTATTCCTTTTAAATATTTTCTGAAAAAACATCTTCTTGTTGTGTCATTTTAATCTAATTTCATTTCAAAACTAAAAACTAAAAAATATACTATCTTCTTCCAGAAAAATTATTCTAGATTTATAAAATATAAACCACCCCCCATCATTTTAATTAATGTTCTAATTTACTTTTATTTTAAATTGAAAATATCTTTAATATGTTGTTAAATTTACTTCCTCCTTTGAGGGACGACCTTGGTCATCCACTCTATTGCACATAAGTACCCCAAAAACCATTAATCATTTGAGAGAACCCACGACAGCACCTTTAAAATTGGTACAATTTCTGGGGAGGCAAGTAATTATTTAAACCAATTAAAGGTATTAATTTTATTTTTCATTAAATTATTTTCTTCCCTTCTTTCTTTCTTCTTTCCCCTTTCTCAAGTTTTTTTCTCTTACTCTCTTCTTTTATTTTCATCAGAACAACTCAAAATTCTTTTATTTTTATTATGGTCCAATTTTATTCATTAATTTTTTTATCTTTCATTGATTTATGAAATGAACTAATCCCGAAGATCTCTTATATCTGACCATGAGATTGAGCGCAACCTTAGGGCTCCAATCAGACATTCTCAGTCTACGAGAAGTTTCAACATTCAACCCGTTGGAGAATTATTCCACTCCCGGAACATTTAAATTGAAAGAAATTCAAATTAAAACATAAAACAAGAAGCGGTGGCTAAAAATAATTTAAATGAACTTAATATAACCATTCTAGAATTTGGTGCACCTGATATTAATTATCAACCAAATTGAATTGCATACCCAAATCTTGAATCAGATTTTGAACTGAAATCTGGGTTAATTCACCTGTTTCCAAAATTTCATAGCCTCTCTAGTGAGGATCCCAATAAAAACCTTAAATAATATAATGTGGTTTTCTCAACCCTAAAACTAAGAAATGTATCTTAATATCAAATCAAACTAAGAGCATTCCCATTTTCACTTGATGGAGCTGCAAAAATTGGATGTATTATTTACAAACTGAAGATGTAACTTGTTGGAAAGATTTGAAACGTATTTTATTGTATTTATTTTTCCATAATCAAGGACCACTTCCATTCATAAAAAGATCTCATGGATCAAGCAATCCCAAGGGGATTCAATGTATGAGTACTGGGAGTGATTCAAAAAGTTGTGTGCAAGCTGTCCACATCACCAAATCAGTGAGAAACTCCTCATCCAGTACTTTTATGAAGGACTCACACCTATGGAGAGAAGCATGGTGGATGTTGTAGCTAGAGGAGAATTGGTGGAAAAGACACCAGTAGCTGCACATGCATTGATCGACAAGATGTCACAAATTTTTCAATAAATTTGGTGATCGAGGTACACCATGTGTTTGAGGAGTACATCAGGTGAGTCCTTCTTCTCTTGAAAGTCATTTGATTGATACCAAGTTGGAAGAATTTAAAAATATGGCGAGACAGACTTCTTTGGCTCAAAAGACATCCCATCCCCCTCCTTCAAGGCCTTGTTGCATTTACACTGAGACAAGCCACCCAAATTATTGTTTCCCACAACTACAAGAGACAAAGGATTGCGCAGGAGTATTCCCAGGGAGACTATATCAACAACAACAATAGACATATCCCCAAAAGAATTTTGATTCATTTTCTCCAACATATAACCAAGGTTGGAAGGATAAATCAGACATGAGGTATGGCTATGGACTATAAAAAAGGTCCCCTTTTCAAAAAAACATCCAGAATCCTCCGCCTTACCAACTGGGTTTCCAACAACACCAAAGGAGATTTGAAGCCCAATAATCAACAAGACAACTACAAGGGAATCCCCAAACTAAGGTAAATTCTAACACTAATTAAATTTTGAAGCAAATTATTCTTAATCCATAGAATGAGATGAAGAGTCAAGGTTCAGAGTTGAGGGAGTTGAAGACACAAATGAGCCAGATTTCCACTACCCTCAATGAACTGGTAAGTAAGAACTTCAGAAATCTTCCTTCCCAAAATACTCCAAATCCCAGGGGGAATGTTAGTGCCATCACATTGAGAGGTTGGAAGAAAACAACTGATACATATGCACCTATCGTTCCACTGGGATTCACCTCAACTCTAGAGATTCCCTATTCTATACCAACTAATGAGAAACCCAAGGATAAAGATAAAGGTAACAAAAATATTAATGATTTTCCCCCTAAACCCATTACATTTCCAAATAGAGTTGTACAAACCAAGAAGATAGCTGGAGAGGTGATGAAAAAAGAAGTTTTGGACACATTCAAGCATGCTCAGATCAACATCCCCTACTTAAATCCATAAATAAAATCCCAAGGTATGAAAAAATCATAAAAAACATTGTACCAATCTAAGAGGGCTCAAAGTAAATGAGAGGATCAATCTTGGAAAGAATGTGTCAGCACTCATTACACCAACTCTAGCAATGCCAACAAAGTGCAAGGATCTGAGGACATTCACCATCCCATGAACCATAGGGGAGTTACACTTTTATGATGACATTTTTAATTTAGGAGCTTCCATAAATGTGATACCTCACTCTATATTCTCTTTTTTGTAGGTTGGTGAGTTGAAACCAACGAGAGTAGTGATGCAGTTAGAAAATAGAGCTATGACATATCCAGTGGGAGTCCTTTAGGATGTACTTGTCTAGGTATGAGACGTGATCTTCCCAAAATATTTCTATATGCTTATCATGGAGAACGATCAGTTCACATGATCCCATTATCTTACGTAGGAACTTCCTCAAAACTGCAAAAACAATCATAAATGTTAATGAGGGTATACTTTCAATGGAGTTTGGTGATGAAGTTGTGATATTTAATGTTATGGCATCCATTAAGTACCCCTCAGAGGACCATTCTGCAATTGTTATCTCCCATTTTGAACCACCAAATAAAAACCTCATGGAATTTTATTGTCCTATGCTTAGGGAGATTATGAGTATTGGTTCTAGTTTGATGTCTATGAGCACTTACACACATATTTCTAACACACAAAACTCTCTTCTATTTGATTTTGAAATGGATTCATACATTGATTATGATCATGTGAACTCTGGTTATGATATTTATATTTAATATGCTGATGGTTTTGATGATTTATTCTATGATTTTGATGATGTATATTCTGATACTGATGTTCATTGTGCACATATTTTAGTTCCTTAAATGTATCCATCCATACATCACCCCCTACATTGGAAATCAAGCCATTGCCACCTAATCTCAAATAATCATACTTGTTAAGTGGTGAGAAATTACCTGTTATCATTGGTAACAATATCCCTTTTGAACATGATGAATTTTTTTTTGAATCATTTGAGAGAGAATATTATGGAAATTGGGTGGAACTTGGCGGACATATCAGGTATTAGCTCCTCCATTTTCAGGCATAGGATTATTTTTTAGGATGGGGATAAACCAGTTAGGAATCCAGAAAGGAAACTCAATCCAACCCTTCTATAAGTTGTTAAAAAAGAGGTTGAAAAATTGCTCGAGGAAGGTATAATCTATCCCATTTCAGATTACCAGTGGGTTAGTCTTATTCAAGTTGTGACTAATAAAAGTGGTGTTACTATTGTTAATAATGAGAAAGATGAGTTAGTTCCAATGAGGGTGAAAAATAGTTGGTGTGTGTGTATGTTTTATAGGAAACTAAATCCAACCACTCGAAAGGACCATTTCCCCCTCCCATTTACTGATAAAATTCTTAAGAGACTTGTTGGGAAGACACATTATTGTTTCTTGGATGGATTTTCTGGATATTTTTAGGTTCTCATTGCTCCGAAGGATTAGTATAAGATTACATTCACTTGTCTATTCGGTACATTTACCTACCGAATGATCCATTTGGACTTTTCAACTCCCCAGGTACCTTCCAGAGATGCATGGTGAGTATTTTTTCTGATTTTATTGAAACCTTCATGGAGGTATTTATATATAATGATACAATGTATGGGTCTTCATTTGATGATTGTATCTGTAGTTTCGAAAAGGTTTTGAATCATTGTATTGAGAATAATTTGGTCATAAACTTTGAAAAATGTCATTTTATGGTAGAGCATGGCATTGTCTTAGGGCATGTAGTTTCAAAACATGGGATAGAGGTTGATAGATCTAAGGTAGATATTATTTCATCCTTACAATATCCTTCATGTGTGTGTGATGTTGGATCTTTCCTAGGGTATGCAGGATTTTATTAGTGCTTTATCAAATATTTTAGTAAGATTGCTCTTCCAATGTCCTGATTACTTCAAAAGGATTATGATTTTGTGTTTGATGATTCTTTTAGGACTTCCTTTGATGATCTAAATAAATGTCTTACCACTCCACCGATCATACATCCCCCATGGTGGGAGATTTTTTTTGAGATTATGTGTGACGCCTCCAACTTCACGGTTGGAGTTGTCTTATCTCAGAGGATGGAAGGACGTTCACATGTGATTTCCTATGAATTGAGGACAGTGAATTCATCCCAATAAAATTACACAACCACGGAAAATGAGTTTATTGTTGTCATATTTTCATTAGATAAATTATATTCATATTTATTATGCTCTAAAGTAGTTGTTTTTTCTGACCATACAGCTCTTAGGTACCTCTTCAAGAAGCCAGAAGCAAAGCCCCAACTTATCCGATGGATGCTCCTTCTTCAATAATTTGATATTGAGATAAAGGACAAGAAGGGTCAGAAAAATTGTTGATGAACAACCCGAGTAGGATTACTCACACACTAGAGGATGAAACCTTGGACCAGTTACCACTTCGGGATACTTTCCCCGATGAGAATATTTATTCCATCTCAGGTACGCATCCTTTGTATTTTTATTTAGTTAACTACCTTGTGGTCTCTAAAATTCCTAAAAATTTAAAGAAACATCAAGTACAAAAATTAAAGAGTGATCCTAGGTTTTATGTGTGGGATGACCCCTACCACTAGAACATTTTTAGTGATCAAGTTATTAGGAGGTGTGTTCCTGATCATGAGTTTGAGTCTGTTCTGCAATTTTTTCATACACTTGATTATGGTTGACACTTTGGACCCCAATGGATAGCTAGGAAATTCTTAGACTCTAGATTATATTGGCCTATATTATTCCATTATTCCCATGTGTTTTGTAAGTCATTCTCTCATTTCCAACACACTAGGAACATTTCTAGGAGACATGAGATGCCCCAACAACCCATACTATTATATGATATTTTCTATGTATGGGGGATCAATTTTGTGGGTCCTTTTTTTATTTCATTTGTGTTTTTTTATATTTTAGTTTCTATTGATTATGTGAGTAAATGGGTGGAGGCTAAGTCAACCAGGACTAATGATTCTCATGTTGTCGTGGACTTTGTCAAAACATAGATTTTTTATAGGTTTGGAGTACCAAAGGCCATCATCAGTGAACAAGGGACACACTTTTGCAATAAAAAATTGGATTCCTTGCTTCATAAGTATGGGTTGACACACAAGACATCAACATCATACCACCCCCAAACAAATGGTTAGTTTGAGGTTTCAAATAGGGAGTTGAAACAAATTTTGGAGAAAACCATGCATCCAAAGAAGAAGGATTGGAGAAAGCACTTGGATGATGCTCTATGGGCTTATAGGAAACCATATAATACCCCCATTAGTATTTCCCCATTTCAGATTTTTTTTGGGAATGTGTTTCATCTACTTGTGGAAGTTGAGCATCGGGATTATTGGGCTATAAAGAAATGTAACATGGATTTGGCACAAGATGGAATCCAAATAAAGTTGCAAATACAAGAGCTTGAGGAGATTTTATTGTCTTCATATGAGAACTCAAGGCTCTACAAGGAATAATTAAAATAATCTCATGATATAATGATCCAACAAATGGAGTTTCATGTTAGAGAGAAAGTCCTTCTCTACAGTTCACTACTGAAGCTAATGTCTGGTAAGTTGTGTTCCAAATGGTTAGGTCCTTATGTTGTGACTAATATTTTTCCTTATGGTGCAGTGGAGATCACACAAGAGGATATAGGAAGGAGTTTTACAGTCAATGGGAAACTTTTGAAGAGATACATTGAGGGACTTCCTACCAATACAGTGGATTTCATCACACTTCATGACCCATCATCACTTGAGCATATCAGGCTATTCTAAACCCTTTCACTTTTTTATTCTTTTTCCTATTTAAAAGTATAAATTTCATGTGAATATATCATCTCATGGTTTCACATTGAGGACAATGAAATATTTTAATTGTGGGGGAGGGAACCTTTTAGTTTAGTAAATTCAATTGTTTTACTGTTTTTCAATGATTTTTAAAAAAAATGTGTGTTTTCTAATTTTGTGTGTTTATTTTCAATTTTTGTGTGTTTTTGAAACTTTTGAGCTGAAATGATTCTAATAACCATATTGAAATTCATATCAATAAGTGAAACAATTTATCCCATGAAAATGAGCTTAAATGAATGCTGAAAATAACTTTGTTTCAAGTTCAAATCTTTAGTAATTTCGTGAAAAGTACTCTGAATTTTGAATCTCGTAACACATCTCACTGTCTTTATATTTAAAATCACTTTCTTGTGAGGCTTCTAAATCATTATTTTCATATTCTTTACATTTACCTCATTTCTTGAGATAACCAAACCATGCTTGATTTAAGCAGAATTTGATTTATTCCTATCAAAACTTAAGGGTTTGAGGTACTTATATTTAAATTATTGAGGAATTTGTTTTGTATTAAAGCACCTATTTCAAAGAATCCTTTTTTATAATTTCCTACCTTAGACATTTAATACTTATATCCCTTAGAATCCATGAACATGCTGTTAGGATAGCCACATTATAATCCAATTTTATCTATCCAACCAACTCTTGAAGTAAAATTGCATAATCTATTTGAAGTTAAGTGTGGGGGAAGCTATCTTATGTTGTGCTACTACATTCTATGATACTTTGGGTGGAAAATTAAATTCTGAAGAGATGTGTTTGTTGCTAAATAAAATCATTATAGTGAAATTTGTGCTTTTTTGGAGCTTTCATGATAAGTGAAGTTGTTCCTTTCTGGAGCTTCTTATCGAGGTAGAAAGTTGTGCCTATCTGAAGCTTTCAAGAAAATCATGTTTGATAAGATTGACATTTTTACTACTGAAATATTGAATGTTGTGCAAATTACTTTATTTTTCATGATGATGAATATTAATTTATGATATGGGGATTGAGGAGGAGACAATATTTAAGTGAAAATTAGATTAATGTAATTTTTCTTCAAAAATATTCTATCCATCCTCATTCAGCCTTAGAATTTTTCACATCTAAATCCTACCCACTTAAAGTCACAGAACAACCCTGAAAAGTCCTCATGATAGAAATATGTCCTTGACTCACATTGGGTGGCGATGTAGGAATTTATCATGAAAATAGTGACCCTGGTATGAGTTTGGATGAGAAAGACATTGCTGAAAAATTGGCATTTGTGCGATAGGATAAAATTCAAGTGAGGTAAGTGTTTTGTGCTTGGGAGGATAAATGAAGTGAAAATATATTGAATGATATAAATGGAGAACTTGAAATAATAGTTTTTTTATGAGTCAGGATATCTTTTGTTTCTTGGTGTGGAATTTTTGGATCTCAAGGATATGTGTTTTAATTTTTTTTTATTTGATATTGATGTCTACTTGTCATAATTTTTCAGAATACATGATATGAGGTTTTTCCCAGGAGTTCAAAAGGGTAAGTGTGGAAGAGTTGATAAAACACATTTTTATTGAATATTTTATTAATAATAAATGATATAATTTCCTCACACTATGGTAAATGTGTTCATTTATGAAATATTTAGGATTAGATCATTCATTTGGAAATTTGATGAAAATTCTAGTTTTACCCTTAAAAAATTCACTGTAGAATTTTGAACATAAATATATTGATATGTATTGTTTTAAATTAAATTTTTTTAAATATTTTCCTGATTTAATATTCTACAACTTTCATGTAGGAAATTAGAGCTAAATCATGCATTTGGTTGGTGAAAATGGGTCATGAAGTCAAAGTTGGGATGGACATGCCAGAATGGACATGGATTCGGTATTTGGGACATAACTTCTTCATACGGTGTTTTCTTGGGTCCAAATTTTGAGAGGCACTCGATGTTCCATTTTTTGCACAAATCATACTTCTGGAAGAAGAGAAGATTCACACGTTTTGGTGGTAAAATTTGTGGTGAAAGTTGGCTTAAAATATTTGGCCGAATTTCCCCATTCAAACTTGAAACCACTTGGAACCTAGCCTCCCATCCACTCTATAAATTGATATTTTTCTCATTTGGATGGGGTGCTACATGCATTAGAAAGTTTAGGGAAGAGGAGAATAGGTTCCACTCCAATTCTCCAAGCAATTCAATAAGGGTATCTCTTGGATCAAGGATCCCTTCGTCGAATCCCTCTTCCTCTTCTTCATGTTTTAATGTTTGTGTTTTCATAATCAAATTATTTTTTTCGTTTATTTCTTATATTTTCTTCTGTTTTGTTAAAATTTCTTCTTCTCTTAATCTTGTTAATTGTTCTAGAATCAATATTTTAAACTATATTCGGTTCTACCCTTTCTAAACCATTAAACATGCAAAATGTTTCTACGATCATATTAAGTGAATTACAGTATCTCATTGATTCAAAATGAATTTTTTTCATAGTTTAATTTAAAAACACAATTAATAGATCATATTGTGTTTTTAATTTAAATTAAACTATTCAAGAAATTCAATAATTGACACAAAAACACGCAAGGTTGGAAGTTGTGTAAATTTTGAAAGTGTGATCTTAATCGGTAATACAAGACCACACGATATAAATTAATAGAGTTAAAATATAATTACTAAACTCAATTAATCCTCCTTTCTATATTGGATATGTGATCTAATTAACCATTGACCATAAGCTAACCTAATAACATTAATCAAAGCAGGGTGATGCGATTTCATGTTCCGAAGCTAACCTAGGGTCTAAGTAATTTCATCTTTGTGGTTAAGTTAACTCTCATAGGGTTAGTGCGTTAAAAAATTAGGGGATTATAATTAAGTGGATGTTAATTAAAATGATAATGAAAAATAATTGAGTGAATAGGTAGAGTTAGATCGATTATGCCTTCTAAATATTTTCTAAAATAACATCTTTTTGTTGTGTCATTTTAATTGAACTTTATTTCAAAAAGAAAACAAAAAATATAATATTCCTATAGAAAAATTATTCTAGATTTATAAACTATAAAAAAACCCCATCCTTTTAATTAATTTTCTTATTTAATTTTATTTTACTTTCAAAATACCTTTAATATGTTGTTAAATTTACTTCCTCCTTTGAGAGACAACCTTGGTCAGCCACTCTGCTACACCTAAGCACCCCAAAAACCGTTAATCATTTGAGTGTGCCCAAAAAAGTGCCTTTTAGCCAACCATATTATGATTTTCCCTATCATAACCTTGAATCTTCTAGTCATAGGGACCCAAATATGATTTAGATAGTCCCATCTTACAAAGCATATGGTTCAGAATGAGATTAATCCTAGAACATGTGTCAATATGATAGTGGAGGACTTCCACGCCATTGAAATGGAGAGTGATGTACACCAGGAATATGTGTCCCTACACAGGGGAACCTTAATCTTATCTAGATATTGAAATGATGCCCTGACATTCCGCATGCTTGACTTCCTCAGCATGGAAGGATTCTACGGCCACTACCACTGTTTCAAACTAGAGGGGACTTCTCAAAGCCCGCAAGGGCTTCACGCATATCTTCAGATAGGAAGAGAGCCCCACGAAATAAGAGATTTACAAGAATTCTAGAGAGGTGCTTAAGTACATCATACTTCTAAGAAAAGTGTGCATTTATACTAACTGGAGGTCTCTCTATGGCAAGGGTTGTGGTGGGAAATGCTGATCGAACTGAAAAATTCTGGCTAGGGCTAGGGATATCCCGCTGCTCACTAGTCAAACCATGTAAAATGAATACGAGTTGAGGGATGGATGACTAATTTCTATTCACAAAAAAATTTGATTGGTCATAGAAAAGTTGTAGTGGCTCAGCCTGATCAATTAGAAAAAATAGAGGATGGATAGAATATCATGGGACATAATGAGGGGGCTATGTGCGCTGAACTCTACACTGAACCTTTTGTCTGGTCTCAGTGGCATGAACAACGTAGTTAGAATCACTAGCTGATACATTCTGGAGATTCACATATACATAGTTTCGTTGATGATTCCATTGACTAATAAAATTAGGAGGATTTACATTCCATTCCTCATTGTTGGGAACCATGTAAGGGTCCACCAACTCGACAGTGTTTACCAATGCATACTCCTGGTCATCACTTGAAGAATCTTCAATTACTGGTAATATTTTAGGGACAATTACCATATCCAAGGGTATGAAGTCACCGATTATACAGGTCAACATTGGAATCATTATGAGTATTTTCTTTTCCCTTGCGCTATTGACACCTTCCCTTATAAGAGGGTTATGGCTGATATGTGGATGTAGCAGCAGCAGCTGGGAAAGGTGTGGAAATCTCAAAATGTTCAGACTGACTCAAACAAGAATGAATGATACCATGAGCATGAGAGACTACCTTATGATCTATCTAGTTTTCATACTTCTAAGATCCATGGCTAAAAACCTACTACCCTTCACTGTCACTATCTCTATCTGGTTTTGCAGAAATACATGCCAATAGTGCTTGGTCTGGACCCAATATGACTACATTGTTTTCGACCTAGTTCTGAATCTAGTCCTTGAACACATAACACTGATTGAGAGTATGTACAAGGAATCAGTGATAGAGAAAATACATGGGCCGATCAGTGAGATCAGCCTCTTCAGGATTCTTGCGTGCTGGAAACCTTAGAATTACTTAATCTAAGGCACTCTAGAAGTATTCAGGGACCAAATCCTCTTCGAAGGAGTAGGTCCAGTTCCTACTATCTGGGAAAGGGAATCTCAGAGCCTGGCCCTAACTAGGAGCTAGATTCTGGCGAGGAGGAAAAACCTAGTTATCTCACATTGGCAGCAGTGGTTTCCAGGGTGGCTCCTGCCAATTCTAAGGTGGGAGTTGTTAACCCTAAGGCTGAGGCTGATGTAGAGGCCCTCATCAAGTTTGTAGAGGTGGCACTACCAGAAACAATTCCAGTGTCTTGGGGGCCTCTAATTGTGCAATAGAAGCTGTCTCTACCTTTTCATCCCTTATTTCATGAGTTGCAGGAGGCAACAAACATCCTTATCTAGTTTGCTGAAAGAATTCATCCAGGCACTGAGCCTTGTTATAGAAATCATGGAATCCACCAATGAAATTATGAGGGATGAGGGAAGGAACCATTCAGTCTTCACATTCCCCACACATATCATTAGAAACTGACCATGAGTCAATAACATGTTGATGGAATATGTGAGGCTCTTCTACCTGGTGACAAAGTCTTCAACTCACTCATATGAACTTTGATTTCACTTGAAGAGGTCAAAAATAATTTTCTTGTGAGTATTATAGCTGAACTGATACAAAGATTACCTATGAAGATCTTCCCAACTAGCTATGGACCCAATGGGTAACTATTTGTACCAAATAAATGCAGGCACTTCCAGTGTCTATATAAAGCACCAGAGCTTTGAGGCCTCTTATTGCACTGGGGTACCTATAATAGGTCCACATATTGAGATGAAGTGAGATAGGTGTTGTAACAGATCACCCACCCCATTAAAGGAAGAGAATGTGGGGTTCCCCAAATCTGTTGGTGCCAGCATATCATCAACCCATTCCAGATACAACTTTCCATCAGGTGGGATTTCCACCTTTCGAGTCTCAAGAGCCTCAAGATGTGTGATGATATTGACCATCAGATCAACCCGATGGGGATTCCTCTCTAGTCGAGGGTTCTTAACTAGAAGTGTGTTGAAAGTTTCTTCAACATGATAATCCATATTATTGTTCTGTGGAGATACTAGTGGAATGGATTAGGGGGCTACTAGAGGAACAACTTGTAGAGCGGCTAGTGAAACTTGTAGATCCACATAAGGGGATTCTAGGGGAACAACCTATAGAACTGGATCTCAAAGAAGAGTATTGCACAGCTCAGACAGATTTGGCGATGCATACCATGTAAGCTTTCCATAGTCTCTAGAATCCACTATATATATATGGTAAGGATTTTCCATAACACAAGGAGGTAACTCACTGAGAAGGAGATGTACCTACCCTTGCTGCCCTGATCTAGGATCACCATAATCTAGACATCACTCTACGGCACGTTCGGTGAGGAGCTCATCGAAAATCCTTTTCTACTCTATGATCTGTTATCATAACATGACCTTTTTAGGATAATAATCAGTCTTCAGCACTGAACCAGATAGTTCAGAGGGATTAACATCTTTGGGGGGCCTTTTTTGTTATTGGGGTCTCGAAGGAAAGGTACTGACTTGGTGGGATCTGTGAGGCCGATAAAATGTTTCTCTTGACAAGTGACAATACTAGGGGAATCCAATAGATGTGGTATTATCCTATGGGGTAGGTTATCATCAAGGAGTCCCATCTCAGCATCCTTCTTTGGGATCTCAGTCATGTTGACCATGATTGTGCCTGATGGAATATTCTTGATATCACTGGGTGAGTCGGGCTGTCGTAGAATTAGGCTGAAGTGAAGGGCATCATATTGTATCCAATCGCGGATCCTCACATGTGGAGACACCTCAAATATAACTTTGTGGATCATAGTGAGGCTCTTAATACATCATTTTTTAAGAATTTGGTGATAAACAGATAATGCATGGTGATGGGCTATAGGAAGTAAAGCCAACTTTACTAGGAGGCATTGCGGGATGATAACGTCGTAGTGCTCCTATCTCCTTGGATAAGCCATTCGACGATGGTGGAGACAGAACTGTGTCATTACTAGGATTATATGGAGACACATGACTTCATCCGGGTCAAGGGAATCTGGGATGCCAAAGTCTTGCATTGCAATTAGCCAGAATATCTCGGGGAAGTGATCCGCAATGAGAATGCCCAATAGGATCCTCCACTCAGAGGCGGGGTCTGACATCTGATTACCCCATTAATAAACCAGGGGTGGATGGGGAACTATAAATGGAACTGATATAGATCACTGTAGTGGTGTACTATTTGGTGGAGAGTACGGTGTGCGAGTTGACAAACTACTGCATACTAGGCTGTCTGCTAGGGACTGTACTGATTGTATCACCACATCTTTGTAGGACGAAGTTTTGACCGCTACTTCCTACACAAATGTGGTGGTCATGGTTGGTGTATCAGGATGGTTTTCATTATATTCCAAACACCAAAATGACTATCCATGATCTCGTGTGAAGGTAGAGAGTGATTCAAGAGATATTAGAGAAGTATGCATAGTGATACCCTAGAAAGGAGCCAAATTCTCCTCCTCCTGTATGTATATATGAATGTATTTGGGAATCCAGTGTATCACTTTTTCTGGGAGTAAAAATATGACATGTCAAGTCCCTACCCTATACTCTGACATAGAGGATTGAGATGAAGTCTTCATCATTGAGTCGTACTCTACTTCAGAATATGTTAAGCGGATGGGACGAGAAATGATCTAGCGCTTCTTAGGGACCTTCCTTTGGCGGCGATGATTCTACCTCCTACCCTAGAATGATTCCTCGGGGAAAATGAGATCTTCAACATGGGGAGGACCTTCGTGTAGGTGTATGATAGAGTAGGGAGGACCTCGGCCTAAGTTGAATACAGTGCGAGGAGGACCTTTGCACCTGTTGTTGTTGGAGTGGGTAGGACGTATTCTATGGTGGTATGGGGCATGAGGAGCACCTGGGAATATGTCTAATGGAACATGAGGATGAACTTCATGTTTTTACCTAGTTCATATAGAGGGGCTCTGCAATGGGGAGTACTGGAGCTGGGAGGACCTCCGTTGGAGCTGGTGAGAACACGAGGATGACCTCTATGCTGATAGGTGACAGAGTAGAGATAATCTTCACTTTGATTGAAAATGACAAGGGGAGGACCTCTTCTTGAGCTACTAATGATTTGAGGAGGACCCTCACATTGATGACTTGAAACATGGGAAAAATTTCATACCTAGGATAATGGGAATAGGGAGGACCTCCGTGCTAGGTGTCGACAACATAGAGAGGACCTATTATTGGGCCAGTGGTGGTGGAATATGGAGGATATTGATGCTGAAAATAGGATTGGGTAGGACCAATATTCTAGCCAGTGATGGTACGAGGAGGGCCTCCATACTGAATGCGATCTTCACGGGTTATACTACGATGGATGTAGCTCATTCCAGGGATCAAAAGAGTCAACCTAGACCACCCAATGTGTGGCTACAACCTTAATCCCGGCCGGGAATGGAAGTGCACATGACTTATAGAAACTGGGGATAGATAGTGTGCATTGGTGGTGGCATGGGTCCCTAAAGCTATAGAATATGATGCCCCCTAATGGGCATCCTCCAAATCCTACGCCCAACATTGGAACTAGGTCAGCCAAACTACGGTCAGCTGGGAAGGGGTGTGGACCACCTGCCCCTCAGTCTGTGGGACCATATGGAAGCATTGATGCAACCTAGTGGGAGCTATCCTTGGCATCACCTTGGATAAATTCATTATATGGTTGACCCTAGAGTCCCATATTTCATTAGAATAAGGGAGAGAATCATAGGATCATTTTTATGAGAGTCTCTCGAAATGGTTGAATGTCAGAGTGGGGAGCAGTAGATCCCTGTACAACCCTTGGGGGAGGTGGTGATGTTGAGGCACAGAGGCCTCCAAATCTTGCCGGGCCATTTTCCCATTCAGGATGACCCCATCCTATTCATATCTCTGAAGAAGATTTTTGATCACCCTTCTTTGAATAAACTCTGAAGTTTATATGAGGTGTGGGTGCCCAGTATTCGTAGCCATGGAATCTATCATGGTGTAGGTGAAGACATTTAAGAATTCAGAAACATCATTCCTCCTACCCTTGCATCTACAGACAAGGGGTGATTGGTTCCCTGTAATTGTAGCTTGGGTCTTGTAAAGTAGGAATATTTAGCCACTAATACAGATATGAGGAAATAAATGCTCATTTCCCTAGTGTTGTTTAGTCTTCCATGGTCAGAGACAAAGATCCACGCTGATGATGCCATAAAACAGAATGCCCAATTGTTAGCTATACTAAATTCTCGTGAGTTCATTCTAGGTTCACTATTTTATTGGTGGGACTTGGCACTGGATATCTGAATCTATTGGAATGGTCATCTACTGATGTCTCTAACTCTACTAATATCCATGTTGAAGAGAAGTATTTCATGACGAGTTCACCATTTCTTTTTTTGAAGCTTTCCACAAAGGTGTGCCCACTGTGCACGTATTGATGCATCCAGTGATGGTCACACAATAACTGCATTCCCTCTTTCCAAAGTCGGGTGGCATCCATCACTTATTCAGTGATATTTTCTCATTGATCTAAATGAAATGATGGGTTGTTTCTTCCTAATTCTATGGATTTCTCCTCAAAACTCATCACCTAGTTCGGGTATCCCTCGTAGATTAATATGTTGTTTGTGAAACTCATTCTCAATACCATATCTCTGTGGACACAGGTTAATTACATTTTGTAAAGACCCGTAAAATTCAAGGGAAATTTTTTCTTAATTTTCTTTAGAATTTTACAAGAGCGCGGTTTCAGACGGCACCTGATTCCGAGGCCCGGAGTGCCCGGAATTAATTTCCGAAGTTTGGCTCGGGTACGTTCAGTGAACGAACGAGCGGGAATTCCTAACTTTTGATCCGGTGCTCGGAATTGAAATCCGAGGGCACCGATGAACTCGCAGCGCCGATATTCGCTTAAAGAGACCTTTTCGGGAGTTGCGTTTGTTTCGGGTTGAAAGTTAGTTTTTGGGAGATTTATAAAAAAAGTTGAATAAAAAGTGTGAATTCTTTTTATTTACTTTTTGTAGGTTAAACTCCTCTCAAAGGGAGTTGGGGGTGGGACCCACACCCACTTAACCTCCCTTGAGAGGATTAAGTGTGGTGGGGCCCACACGAAACCTAAACCTCTCATATCCCCTCACTCTCCCTCTTAATGGCTTGACAAGTTAACTTCTATTTAATTATACAATTCATGTATATTAAATAAGTGAGTTAATTTTGGAGTTATCCATTTTGAATTTCAAACCTTTGAAATTCTAGTGTGTTATGTGATAATAAAATAAGATGTTGTCTTATTTTATTTTTGGTTGAATGGTTTGTCTTCTTGAGAGGTGGAGAGCATATTTTTCTTCTTCTTCTTCATCTCTGACGAAGATCACGAAGAATGTTCAACCTCAACGAAGAACGCGAAGAACGTCGTTCTTCAACGAAGAACTTCTCCACCGAAGAATACGGTCCATCCGCGACGCCGTATCCGCGACGTGACGTTCTTCTTCCGCGTCATCTCTTCTGCGACGGTTTTCCGCGATGAACGCCTTCGACAACGACTCTTCCCCCGACGTCAAAGGAATCGACACCGATATTCCACGACTCCGTCAACGTGCGACTATCGAGGTAGAGGTTCTTGAGTTCGTTGTTCACTTTATAATTTGACTTTCCTCAAGACTTGACGTAGAACGCTCAAGATCCGACGAAGAACGCCGCTCCGCTCTTCTTCGTCTTCGGTGTCAACGAGGGAGAACACCGCACCTTCCTCGGAAAACCTTCGTCGGCGTACAAGGATTCGCCAACGACGTGCCTCTTCGGACGCACCTCTTCATCGTCGAATTTGACGATCGACGACCGCGACGCCCGACCTCCGCGACGTCGTCTTCCGCGGAACGTAGAACGATCTTCGAACCTTATACCCGAGGTAGGGGTTATTGATTTCATTTTGGTTTTCTTATTCCTTTTTTGATCGTGAATAACAAGTATAACGTGTGGCTTAATTTATTTTAAGTTGCGTTATTATTTTTAACGTGAGGGGGGGGCCGGACCGCACGAACACGGCCGAACCCCCCTCCATCGTTCATGTTTATTTTGCGGAAGAAAGCAAGTGGCGTGGTGCCGTCGCACCACGCAGATGAACGTGCTTATAATTTACGCGGCGCCGTCGTGCTACGTCAAGAAAAATCTTCAAGAACATGACGCCGTCGCGCCGCGTTGAAATGAATGTCAAAGCACGGCGAAGGGGCGCGGTGTCGTCGCACCGCGCCGGATGACGAACGCCGCGGCCGGTTCCGGGCCGCGGCGGGACGAGAAGACCGCGGCCGGTTCCGGGCCGCGGCGGGACGAGGAGACCGCGGCCGGTTCCGGGTCGCGGCAGAAGAGAAGGCCGGCGGCCGGGCCGCCGGCGTCGGAAGTCGAAGGCGGGACCGGAATTTCCGGTCCCGTTAGTAAAAACCGGCCGGCCAGCTGGCCGGCCGGATGACTGAAAACCGGGGGAATAAATCCCCCGGACCGTTCAGCAAACCCCCCTCTTAATGAGGGGGGCGGTTCATTAAGGAGGGGGGGGGGGGCAGCAGCCCCCCAGTTTTCCAAGTAGCGGGCCCCCTGGAAGGGGGGGGGCCGTTTGTCAAAAACGGCGCGGCAAAGCCGCGCCGCCATCCAGAAGAGCGGGGGCTTAGCCCCCCGCGTGCGCCGCGGCCCGCTGCCGCCACCGCGGCCCGCCGCCGCCGCGCCGCCGCCGCCCCCGGGGGGGGGGGGGGGTCGGGCCGGGTCGGCCCGGACCCGGACCCCCCCCCCGTTTCGAACCAGTTTTGGTTTTTCTCTCATAACTTGAGCCTCGGACCTCCGAATGACGAACCGTCTGCGGCAACGCGATCCTTGGATCGAGACGGTCGTTTCGGTATATCGCACTCAAGGTTTCGGATTACTTTGAGTTCGGCCGGGTTGGTTCGTTCACGAAACCAACCGGGCCTTCGGAGCGGAAACGCTCATATCTTGAGCTACGGACGTCCGATTGACGTGTCGTCAGTCGCGTTGTGTTCCTTTTAGTGAGACGGATCTTTTGGCATACTCCGCCCGAGGTTTGGACGCAGGTGGAGTACGGTCGGGATGGTTTTTCCATAAAAACCAACCGGGCCCCGGAGACGGAAATGCCAATAACTCACAGACCGGGCGTCCGATTGACGCGCCGTCTGTTTCGTTGACTTCCTCATGATGAGACGGAACTTTTGACATACTCCGCCCGATTTTTTGATGCAGTCGGAGTATGGCCGGGTTGGATTGTACCTGAAATCCAACCGGGCCCCTGGAACGGAAAAGCTGATATCTTACAGACAGGACGTCCGCTTGACGAGCCGTCAGCGGCGTTGGTGGTTACGTTGAGTAACGGTCCCTTTGAGTATACCCTATGGGAGATCGGGGTACAGTTGAGATACGGCCGGGATTGGTTTCGCTCTCGAAACCAACCGGGCCCCTGAGACGAAAAGGCTAATAACTCACAGACCGGGCGTCCGATTGACGCGCCGTCTGTTGCGTTGAGACCCCTGTGACGAGACGGACTTTTGAGACACTTCTTCGTGGGACTTTGAGATACTTGGAGTATCGACCAGTAGCTCGTGGAGCGGACCCTCCCGGAGACGAGCGTGCAGAGTACGGAGACCGTGTAGCCGGCTGAGACCTGACGACTGCTTGACCGACTCGACTTGGAGTGAGTCGACTAGCCCAGTGGACGGAGCGCCGGTATTTGGCTGCAGACCCACGGCGGACGGAGCGCCAGGTAGATGGCAGCAAACCCGCGGTACTCGACAGGAGGAGTACCTCAGTAGGCTATTTGGGCGAGTGCCCGGTATTTGGCGACAGACCCTCAGCGGACGGAGCGCCAGGTAGTTGGCCGCAAACCCGCAGTACTCGACAGGAGGAGTACCTCAGCAGTCCTAGGTTAGTGAGCGGCAGCCTCGGAGTCGTGACAGGACCACTGTACACTCTAGAGACGGAGCTCTTCAGCAGTTACGGTTTCGATAATGAAAATCCTGGTTTGAGCTGAGACTTTTGACCTTGTGTTTACCTCATGATTGAGATGGGTCACTTGCTAACTTTGGTATATGTATGGGCATATACCCGGGTAGTGGTTATCCGTCGTTTTCACAATCCTTGTGTTTCCTCATGATTGAGATGGGTTACTTGGTAACTTAGGTATATGTATGGGCATATACCTAAGTAGAGTTTATCTGTTGAGATCTTCTTGTGTTTATCCTTGTTGGTTTTAGTGAGACCTTGAGGGTCTCGGGGTCCCTACTGAGTATCGTTATACTCACCCCTGCACGGGCTATGCCCGCACCTCGTTGTGTTGGTTGCAGGCGACGGACAGTGCTGACAGAAGCCGAAGGTTCGAGGACTGGACGGTACCTTGAGGTGGACTATACGACGAGGCGGTACCCGGAGGTGGACCACTGGGTGGAACATACTCGGAGCGGATGGCGGGACCCGAGGAGCAGAGGAGCTATCTGTACCCACCCTTCAGGTGGGATTTCCAGTGGACATCTCAGCGTAGCAGCTTTACTTTTCAGTCGTTGTTTTCCCTTTCGAGTTGTACTTTACAGTTGGGCTTGTATTTCCGGCCCCTTTTACTTTTCAGCTCTTCTTTTTGTACTTAGTGTTTTACTTCCGCTTGTACTCTGTGGTGCTTGTTTCTTTATAAAGGCAATGCCTTCCCAGTTATCGGGATTTTACGCCTTTGGTGCTAGTCGCCAGCCCCTGGCCTATGGAAGGCGGGCTTGGGGTAGTCACGGCACGGGTCCCGAGGACGGGTCGTGACAAATTGGTATCTGAGGAGTTCGGTTCTACCGCAGAACTTATAACTCTGATGTTTCTTTCTGTGAAGCAATAGTGTTGAGAGTACCGAGTGTGGTTTTCAGTTCAGGGAGTCCAGTGGTGGTGCGGGCGGCCGACGTATCCATACACCAGGACCCTGACAACTGATTTCCGACTTTGTGCACGAAAACACTAATTGCGTGTGTGTTTTCAAAGGTTTTTCCCCTTAAAACAGCTCAAACCAGGTCAGCTCACCAGGTATAATCGTTTGATCGTGTTACGTTGTTTCTTTCAGGATGTCTTTTCTCAGACGACCAGCTAGAGCCCGGAGGGATGAGCGTGCTGACAGTCTGTCGAGCGACGAGGCTTCGGTACAGGGCCCTCTTGCAGTTGAGGCACCAGCGGAGGCACCAGCGGTACTACCATACGTTGGGCCACCGATGCCACCAGCCCCAGCAGTAGGCGATGCACGACGCTTGAGCGCGCTGCACGAGTTCCAGCGCCAGAGGCCACCCAGGTTTCGCGGGGAGACGGATCCCCAGGCTGCAGAGGACTGGCTGGAGGCAGTGGTACGAGTGTTTAGGCTAGTGAGGACACCAGCAGACCTCATGGTGATCCTCGCTGCGAGCCTACTACACGCAGCAGCAGGTAGGTGGTGGAGCCACTTGTTTCAGTTTTGCGATGAGATGAACTTCGCATGGGAAGACTTCGAGACCTTCTTCAGGGTGGAGTTTGTGCCAGTATCTCTACACCCCGAGCGTGTACAGGAGATTCTGCCTTTGCCGCATGTTTTTCGATCAGAAGCCGAGTCATCTGTGGGCAGTAGACAGATGATGCAGAGGTCCAGGAGGACCAGACCAGCAGTTGGGCGATCTCGGGTTTTAGGACCAGTGGTGCAGGGCACCCGGAGTGGGAACAGAGCTAGCCGTGCAAGGAGCAGGTTGTGTTACTCATGCCGCGGAAAGGGTCACCTGGCACGTGACTGTCCGACTCCTCGATCCGCAGGCTTGGGGGGAGCCACCGAGGTTGAGGCAGCGACAAATGCTTGAGCAACAGTAAAGCAGGTGGACAGGGGAGGAACTAGTGGATACGTCTTTTGTACTTCTAGTTCCGTGTTGATGTTGCTTTTGTGTAGCGTCTTGTATTATGAGCTGCAATAATAAAAGACGCATCCTTTGCGATGTTTTCATTCCTGTCCTCTTTTGTGATGTTACTAAGAGGTTCCAGTTGACTGTTGACTTGACCCTCACTTGTGAGACATCTACTGGAGGAGACCAGTTACCACACACTGATGCCGACAGTGTGACTCAACCCTTGGAGGCGAGAGTAATGGTTGGATCTCTTAGTAGTAGCGTCGAGGCCTTACGACGTCATCCTTGGTATGGATTAGTATCATCCATGTTAGGATTGACTGTTTTAGGCAAAGAATGTGGTTCATCCAGGGGATGAGACCAGGTTTCTCTTATCGGCAAAGAAGAAATCTCGCAGCTCTTGTGGGACCAGAGATGGTCCGGGCCACGTCAGAGGAGGTCCATGTCATCCAGGAGCGGATGAGGACAGCACAGAGCCGGCAGAAGTCATACGCTGACAGGAGGCGGAGGCCACTAGAGTTCGAGGATGGTGACCACGTCTTCTTGCGGGTCTCACCTTGACGTGGTATTCGGAGTTTTAGCCGAGGCGACAAGTTATCTCCGCGCTTCATCGGACCCTTCCAGGTCCTCAGCAGGGTTGGTGAGGTGGCTTATCGCCTGGCTCTACCACCTCAGTTGCACCGGGTGCACGACGTCTTCCACGTGTCACAGCTGAGGAGATACGTGCACGACCTGACGCACATCTTTGATCATGGGGAGCTTGACGTTGACGATGGGGCGACTTTTACGGAGGTCCCGGTGGAGATAGAGGATCGACAGGAGCGGGTCCTACATGGGCGATCGATTCCTCTTGTGCGCAACAGATGGCGGCACGGGAATCTCCAGGAGAGCACATGGGAGCGGGAGGCTCAGATGCGTGCTCAGTACCCTCTTTTGTTTCCCAAGTTTTTGATGTAGCTTTACGGGGACGTAAAGCCCTGAGGTGGGAGTAATGTAAAGACCCGTAAAATTCAAGGGAAATTTTTTCTTAATTTTCTTTAGAATTTTACAAGAGCGCGGTTTCAGACGGCACCTGATTCCGAGGCTCGGAGTGCCCGGAATTAATTTCTGAAGTTTGGCTCGGGTACGTTCAGTGAACGAACGAGCGGGAATTCCTAACTTTTGATCCGGTGCTCAGAATTGAAATCCGAGGGCACCGATGAACTCGCAGCGCCGATATTCGCTTAAAGAGACCTTTTCGGGAGTTGCGTTTGTTTCGGGTTGAAAGTTAGTTTTTGGGAGATTTATAAAAAAAGTTGAATAAAAAGTGTGAATTCTTTTTATTTACTTTTTGTAGGTTAAACTCCTCTCAAAGGGAGTTGGGGGTGGGACCCACACCCACTTAACCTCCCTTGAGAGGATTAAGTGTGGTGGGGCCCACACGAAACCTAAACCTCTCATCTCCCCTCACTCTCCCTCTTAATGGCTTGACAAGTTAACTTCTATTTAATTATACAATTCATGTATATTAAATAAGTGAGTTAATTTTGGAGTTATCCATTTTGAATTTCAAACCTTTGAAATTCTAGTGTGTTATGTGATAATAAAATAAGATGTTGTCTTATTTTATTTTTGGTTGAATGGTTTGTCTTCTTGAGAGGTGGAGAGCATATTTTTCTTCTTCTTCTTCATCTCTGACGAAGATCACGAAGAACGTTCAACCTCAACGAAGAACGCGAAGAACGTCGTTCTTCAACGAAGAACTTCTCCACCGAAGAATACGGTCCATCCGCGACGCCGTATCCGCGACGTGACGTTCTTCTTCCGCGTCATCTCTTCCGCAACGGTTTTCCGCGACGAACGCCTTCGACAACGACTCTTCCTCCGACGTCAAAGGAATCGACACCGATATTCCACGACTCCGTCAACGTGCGACTATCGAGGTAGAGGTTCTTGAGTTCGTTGTTCACTTTATAATTTGACTTTCCTCAAGACTTGACGTAGAACGCTCAAGATCCGACGAAGAACGCCGCTCCGCTCTTCTTCGTCTTCGGTGTCAACGAGGGAGAACACCGCACCTTCCTCGGACAACCTTCGTCGGCGTACAAGGATTCGCCAACGACGTGCCTCTTCGGACGCACCTCTTCGTCGTCGAATTTGACGATCGACGACCGCGACGCCCGACCTCCGCGACGTCGTCTTCCGCGGAACGTAGAACAATCTTCGAACCTTATACCCGAGGTAGGGGTTATTGATTTCATTTTGGTTTTCTTATTCCTTTTTTGATCGTGAATAACAAGTATAACGTGTGGCTTAATTTATTTTAAGTTGCGTTATTATTTTTAACGTGAGGGGGGGGGGGGGGGGGCGGACCGCACGAACACGGCCGAACCCCCCTCCATCGTTCATGTTTATTTTGCGGAAGAAAGCAAGTGGCGTGGTGCCGTCGCACCACGCAGATGAACGTGCTTATAATTTACGCGGCGCCGTCGCGCTACGTCAAGAAAAATCTTCAAGAACGCGACGCCGTCGCGCCGCGTTGAAATGAATGTCAAAGCACGGCGAAGGGGCGCGGTGTCGTCGCACCGCGCCGGATGACGAACGCCGCGGCCGGTTCCGGGCCGCGGCGGGACGAGAAGACCGCGGCTGGTTCCGGGCCGCGGCGGGACGAGGAGACCGCGGCCGGTTCCGGGCCGCGGCGGAAGAGAAGGCCGGCGGCCGGGCCGCCGGCGACGGAAGTCGAAGGCGGGACCGGAATTTCCGGTCCCGTTAGTAAAAACCGGCCGGCCAGCTGGCCGGCCGGATGACTGAAAACCGGGGGAATAAATCCCCCGGACCGTTCAGCAAACCCCCCTTTTAATGAGGGGGGCGGTTCATTAAGGAGGGGGGGGCAGCAGCCCCCCGGTTTTCCAAGTAGCGGGCCCCCTGGAAGGGGGGGGGGGCGTTTGTCAAAAACGGCGCGACAAAGCCGCGCCGCCATCCAGAAGAGCGGGGGCTTAGCCCCCCGCGTGCGCCGCGGCCCGCTGCCGCCACCGCGGCCCGCCGCCGCCGCCACCGCGGCCCGCCGCCGCCGCCACCGCGGCCCGCCGCCGCCGCCGCCGCCGCCGCCGCGCCGCCCCCCGGGGGGGGGGGGGGGGGTCGGGCCGGGTCGGGCCGGACCCGGACCCCCCCGTTTCGAACCAGTTTGGGTTTTTTGCTCATAACTTGAGCCTCGGACCTCCGAATGACGAACCGTCTGCGGCAACGCGATCCTTGGATCGAGACGGTCGTTTCGGTATATCGCACTCAAGGTTTCGGATTACTTTGAGTTCGGCCGGGTTGGTTCGTTCACGAAACCAACCGGGCCTTCGGAGCGGAAACGCTCATATCTTGAGCTACGGACGTCCGATTGACGTGCCGTCAGTCGCGTTGTGTTCCTTTTAGTGAGACGGATCTTTTGGCATACTCCGCCCGAGGTTTGGACGCAGGTGGAGTACGGTCGGGATGGTTTTTCCATAAAAACCAACCGGGCCCCGGAGACGGAAATGCCAATAACTCACAGACCGGGCGTCCGATTGACGCGCCGTCTGTTTCGTTGACTTCCTCATGATGAGACGGAACTTTTGACATACTCCGCCCGAGTTTTTGATGCAGTCGGAGTATGGCCGGGTTGGATTGTACCCGAAATCCAACCGGGCCCCTGGAACGGAAAAGCTGATATCTTACAGACATGACGTCCGCTTGACGAGCCGTCAGCGGCGTTGGTGGTTACGTTGAGTAACGGTCCCTTTGAGTATACCCTATGGGAGATCGGGGTACAGTTGAGATACGGCCGGGATTGGTTTCGCTCTCGAAACCAACCGGGCCCCTGGGACGAAAAGGCTAATAACTCACAGACCGGGCGTCCGATTGACGCGCCGTCTGTTGCGTTGAGACCCCTGTGACGAGACGGACTTTTGAGACACTTCTTCGTGGGACTTTGAGATACTTGGAGTATCGACCAGTAGCTCGTGGAGCGGACCCTCCCGGAGACGAGCGTGCAGAGTACGGAGACCGTGTAGCCGGCTGAGACCTGACGACTGCTTGACCGACTCGACTTGGAGTGAGTCGACTAGCCCAGTGGACGGAGCGCCGGTATTTGGCTGCAGACCCACGGCGGACGGAGCGCCAGGTAGATGGCAGCAAACCCGCGGTACTCGACAGGAGGAGTACCTCAGTAGGCTATTTGGGCGAGCGCCCGGTATTTGGCGACAGACCCTCAGCGGACGGAGCACCAGGTAGTTGGCCGCAAACCCGCAGTACTCGACAGGAGGAGTACCTCAGCAGTCCTAGGTTAGTGAGCGGCAGCCTCGGAGTCGTGACAGGACCACTGTACACTCTAGAGACGGAGCTCTTCAGCAGTTACGGTTTCGATAATGAAAATCCTGGTTTGAGCTGAGACTTTTGACCTTGTGTTTACCTCATGATTGAGATGGGTCACTTGCTAACTTTGGTATATGTATGGGCATATACCCGGGTAGTGGTTATCCGTCGTTTTCACAATCCTTGTGTTTCCTCATGATTGAGATGGGTTACTTGGTAACTTAGGTATATGTATGGGCATATACCTAAGTAGAGTTTATCTGTTGAGATCTTCTTGTGTTTATCCTTGTTGGTTTTAGTGAGACCTTGAGGGTCTCGGGGTCCCTACTGAGTATCGTTATACTCACCCCTGCACGGGCTATGCCCGCACCTCGTTGTGTTGGTTGCAGGCGACGGACAGTGCTGACAGAAGCCGAAGGTTCGAGGACTGGACGGTACCTGGAGGTGGACTATACGACGAGGCGGTACCCGGAGGTGGACCACTGGGTGGAACATACTCGGAGCGGATGGCGGGACCCGAGGAGCAGAGGAGCTATCTGTACCCACCCTTCAGGTGGGATTTCCAGTGGACATCTCAGCGTAGCAGCTTTACTTTTCAGTCGCTGTTTTCCCTTTCGAGTTGTACTTTACAGTTGGGCTTGTATTTCCGGCCCCTTTTACTTTTCAGCTCTTCTTTTTGTACTTAGTGTTTTACTTCCGCTTTTACTCTGTGGTGCTTGTTTCTTTATAAAGGCAATGCCTTCCCAGTTATCGGGATTTTACGCCTTTGGTGCTAGTCGCCAGCCCCTGGCCTATGGAAGGCGGGCTTGGGGTAGTCACGGCACGGGTCCCGAGGACGGGTCGTGACACATTTCTTCCTCCAGGTAATTCCAAAGGTTCAAGTCACGAGAGTAGTTGTGTTGAGGCATCATTTTTATGTCTTGACGCAGAAACACTGGAACACATCTATTCTTCATCTTCATGGGGCTTTTCATGGGCATGAAAACCTGAGGATTACCACTGAAATTATAGGGTATCTTATGAAAAAAGAATGTCTCCAAGGTTTTTCTCATCTTCCCATGTTTAACATGTGGTATGCCACAAGTTTAACATATAGTGGAGATATATAGGATTGATCTGAACACTGATAAAAGTGGACCAGCTAGGTACTTTCCTAGGGGTGATCACCTGGAAGGTTTACCGAGTGGATGGATCAAAATGACCAATAAAGACATACCCTGGGTGGCGTGTCCCAAAGATGGAATATTTCACACTGTGAAGGCTGATCGGGACACCACAAAGGGCGGATCAGAAAGGGTTCACCCCTAGAAGAGGGAACCAAGGATTACTATTGGCTGGGATTTAACCTTAAAGAGGTTTCCTACATACCATATGTAGTAGATAGTGAGAAAACCCAAGTAGTTTGAGGGGGTATTTGGGGTTTACGCACTGAGACTACCCAGGTGGATGATGTGATCCCACTGGGACGTGAAAACCCAGGTAGGAATTAGGATGGATAATGTGTGATTTAATAAAGTGGATAAGATGAATGGGGTAAAACCAATGTGAAGATGACAGTGTTGGTCTTGAACCTCAAGGAGGTTTCCTATGTACCCTATCTGGGAGATAGGGATCAAAGTCCATGTAGTTTTGTTATAGGGTGTTGAGTCACTTGAAGAGGCAGTTCTTGAGAATGGACGTATGGATGGGACCTGAAGGAAGTGAAATCATGGGTTGAGACATGATCTTCCCGAAGCACATGGGCTCAAGGGAGAGACTAGTATGAGATAAGGATGATGGGATTGAACCTTATAAAGGCTTCCTACGTATCCTTGTGGTAGGGAATAAAAGTCCATGTAGTTCAGGACGGGGAATAGAATCAGTTGTACACAAAGGAAAGTGACCCAGAGACATATTGGGGCTTACACGTGGATAGTATCCCCTAGAAAAAGGGACACTATTGGTTGGAGGAGTATGTATTGGGGGTGGGGCCTATGCATGGTTAGCTACCCAATTGGATCATGACATCTCAAAGGATGGATCCAAGGGATGTGTCCCAAAGAGGGATGATGTCACATCAGGAGGGTGCATCCTTAGGAGGGAGAACCAAATTTTACCATCTGATTGGGGTTGAACCTCAAGGAGGATTACTACATACCTTGTATAGAAGATAGGGATAAAACCCACATAGTTCTAGAATATAGTTTAATGTCATGTGGGACGAATTTGAACTGACGGTAAATGGTCAAGATAGATGGGTGATGGGATTGAACCTTAAGGAGTCTTCCTATGTATCCCCATGGTAGGAAATCAAAGTCCAAGTAGTTGAAGAATTTAGAGATTATTCATGGTTAGCTACATATATATGATTTTATGGGTGACACTTTATCTAAACCCACATGATCCATCTCATTGTGAGAAACAAGAGGTAGCATAAGGCCTAAAAATCATTTAGCAAGAAGTGTGACCATGAGGGATATTGTATGGGGATTACGCATTGAGGCGGACTGAGGAGATGGAGATTGGGATTTACTCATGGAGGGAAGGCCAAGGAGGGTGTCCAGATGTATGAGGGGAATATGGCCATTATACTAGGATCACCCTATCAAGGTTTGTGTTGGGGATTACATGGAGGCCGCCTGAGGTGCACATGGTGAAAAAGTACAGAGGGAGAGAGAAGGAGAATTAAAAAGGAGGTAAGTGAAAAGATTTCGGTTCCATCCCCTCTCTGGTTCACTCAGTCCTTCCACACATTCCAAAAATCACAATTTAATTTCATGTGTTGAGGATGAAGGTACTTTTCATTTTAGTGTCCTGCAGCTCGGATGATGAGGACTCGCTCCTCACCCCTAGGACATACATAACTTGTACCAACCCACTCTTGGGTAAGGGAAGGAACATTAAATTCATGATGGGAGTGAGGTAAAGGATTGGTCACTCAAGGGGCTCACATTATCATGGTTATCCGAAGATGAAATAGCCATTATTGTGCCTATGAAAATAATAATGAGGTAGAAAAAAATTGTATGAAACACCACTCGAGGAACCATGAAATCAATCTATATGAGCCTAGAGGGTCGTAGGAGAAAATTATTTGTGAAGAAAAAGGATTCATAGAGTTGGGCTTCATGAAGGAAAGGTGATTCATGAAGGAAAGGTGCTTCCTGAAGGAATGGTGATTCGTGAAGGAAGGGTGTTTCACGAAGGAGATGCTTGGGGGGATCAGAGCTTTGCTTTAGTAAAGAACTCTTAATTTAGAGAGTGATCTACTAAGGCTTAATGTTTTGTGAAGACTTGAGTATCCCAAAGGGGATCCTTCCTCTGAAAAGGGTGAAGACCTTCACAAATGGCATCCCCACCATAGGCAGGGGCCATAAAGAACCAAAGGAGGCATAACTCGCACAACCTAAGTACCTTAGGTGGTCCATCTTTAAAACGATTTGTGAAATAATTGATGGGAAGGTGAAAGGTTGGAGTAACAATGGTTAGGGGAGGGGTGAGCCTTCTACTTATAAGAAGCGGAGGTCGGTGGGTTTCATGGGGCTGGCCATGGAGAACAATCGGGTGTTGTGAAGAAAAAGTGGCATTGCGAAGGACATACATTTACAAGATGGTTTGCGAAGGGTGTTGGACGCTGTAGAGGAGATATGTTTGTGAGATGCTCTACAAAGGGTGTTGGATGCCATGTAGGAGATACATTTTTGAGCTAGTTCATGACGGGAGCTGGAAGCCCTCAAGGAGATATGTTTTTAAGCTAGTTTGTGAAGCATCTTTGTGGAGAAGCTTTGAAAAATAGACCCCTTTGATGATTTTATCCAAGATTCAAGGCCATTAGGGTATTCATTTGAATTTAAACCGGTTGGGACTTTATTCACTCCTTTAGGGGTATGACTTTCACATGCTAGAACATGTCTATTATATTTCCATTTTTATGGGTAGTGTTATTTTACCAGTAATAATTTGTATCAATACCCTAGTTAAAGGACTTATTTTTTTATCTTCTATGTATGGATTATTTATCTATACAATAATTGAATTCCTGTTTTTATCATAAGAAATTCTAATCAAAGGAAGATTAAAATGTTTCACTACTTGGGATCACTAGGAATCTAGTATTTCTCAACTTCCATATATAGAATAATTATTTTAGAATAAATTTATACTGCAATAGTAGAGAAAAACAAGTAGGATATTGTGAGTGATGAAAAATATGTTAATGAACTTAGAGGAGTAATATAAGAAATCATTTACACCAAGATAATGGACATTAAATTTTCTAGAATTATTTATGAAGGTGAATCTAAAGTTAGAGAGTCTAAACATCAAAATTATAGAAATACTTTTTAAGATGAATAAATTACTATAGATAAGTGTATGAATTCATTTTTCATACAGTGACTAATATTATTGGATCCATGAGTGGGATTTTAGAAGATATAACTAATATCTATAATTAAAAAAAATATTAACACCATATCATTTGGTGGATTACAAATAATATCAGTGGCTTATGAAATAAGGATACAGAAAATAGTTCAAAAGGTTTAAATACTTCCCAAAAAGTTTCTCTAAAAATATATTTAGGTACTCTATGTGTATTATGAGTTTTTATTCTTACCAGATCAAATTTGAAAAAATGGAGTGGAGAAAATACCTAAAATATGGGCACCATTTTGATGTGAAGGCATTTAGAAGTGAAAAGAAAACTCTATGCCTTGATCTCATGACTACTTGATGTTCATGAAATCATGTTTCTCCATCATGTAACACTTGGGGGTTCATGTGATAACTTGAAGAAAAGTGAAAGAGGCTATCAATGATGGTTTGTTCACGCAGTCACTATTCCTTATTTGATGCCCTGATGGGAACTCAATCACATAACCCCAAATGGATTATGTGACCAAATCATTCAATGATGGGCCATTAATACAGTTTATTTTCTTTATGTGAATCCCTAATGGACACATGATCATGAAACCCCAAATATTTCATGTGGTCAATGATATCTATGATGGAATGGTCTTCTTGTTATTGTTCTTTATGTGATTCCCTCCAGAGTCAGGCAATTTCCCAACATTGAATGGATCATGTGATCAACCTAGGTTGAGGTTTTCCATTATAGACCTATTTTCAATCATTTTTTTTTCATGTAATACAGCAGGGTATGTCATCAGTGGCATGTTTCTTGGTCACATACAATGCACAACCTAACACCAAATTATGCGAAAAATCATCCATTTCAATAGTCTGTGAATGCGGCTCACCCACATTGTGAAGTGGTGTAGATATAGGGGGATGATGCCTTTAAAAACACCTTGGAACTCAAAAGAGGAAATACTTTAAACTAAAACATAAATTGGATGCATGGAGAGTAATTAATATGATGAAATAAGAATAACGTGACTTCAAATCATACTAATTGGAAAATTTAGTGAGTAACTTCGAAGTAATTTAATAAGAATCAGTGACCCTTTTCTATGAACATAAAAAATTCATATAGGACATGGTCATGTCGTATGATGACCCATCAGTCACATGATCACATGATAACCTATCAGTTATGCAATCATGTGTTGATTTCATAGTCATGTGTATATGCCACATGATCACCAAACTTAATGTCTGTTATGCAATCATGTAAACCCATGACCATAATGAGATTGTGTAACCCCCTTTTATTTATGTCATTGCATGCTCATATTCCCTTTAAGTGATCTCTCAAGAATTCCCTTTAAGTTATCTCTCAAGAGTGACACTTTAATCCTCCCATGCAAGTAATGTCTCCTCCTCCCATGAGGCTATATCCACATGGGTTTCCCCTAGATGTAAGTCTCTAGTATTCCAATGTTTCTTAACCTCATTAAGAGATAATCCTTCTGAGTTTAATCATCATTCCTTACCCATGAGTGAGAGAGGAATATATAAACTATGTGGAGTCTATTTCTTGTTATAAACAGGATACATAAGACAAATTTTCAAGGATATAACCTCAAATACAGCATTATAATGCTCTCATATATATTTATATATCTTGTATTTCAAGATTTCCATATTACTTAAGGAAACTATAATTCCTTACACATATCATCCAATTTCAGAATTGTTATATCCCTTTTAGAAATCAAAAACATTACCATATGATGTTAAACTGCATGGTTGTGGTCCTTTTCATGTGATGTCAAAATGTATGACATATGAACTATAAAGGATTTGATTCCTATTATAATCAGGATATATAAGATTCCGTTTGAAATCCAAGCTCTATATCCATGAAATATCCATTAGTGTTTTCAAAAATCCATATTCCAAATAGAGACCATGATGCCCTTATATAGATTTCTCATTACCATACTCATTTTAAAAGCCCATGTGTTCTATTGTGCATGCATATTCTCCATGAGATTCCTATTTTAGGGATGATTTAGCTTGTAATCCCCATATATATTCAATCTCACACTCATATGAAATGTGTGTAATCCTCTTCTAGCTCATGTTTCTCACACTAAGCATGACTCACTTGATCATAAAGTTATGTGATGAACATTCCATTATCAAAATAAAAATTCCTCTAATATGGGCCTCTTCCTTAGGTGTTAGTCTTGAATATATCATTATTTCATTCAAAGGGACATACTCTCAATGGAATATCGAAGGGAATCCACATATTTATAAACCCCAATCAAACCTTTGTTATCACACCTTTTCTGACATACACACCCATAACATAGGAACTATGTGAATTATAATTATCATTTTCATAGGTTATATAGGATGCTTCTCTAAGGATCAAGCCCCAATTTCTCACATATAAATGTCCCCACATACATCCTAGTCACAAAACGTTAAACTGGATAACAATGTTCTTTCCAAAATATGTTAAACTGCATGGTATGGTCATATCACCCAACCTAATATTTTTTCATTCGAACAACATTATCTCCAATTCATGTCTTGAAGGCATACATAGGACGCTTCCCTATGGTTCATACCCAAGATTTTTAACCTTCCAAGTTCATCGTCATCAGGTCATATTCCTCATTAAATCATGTATGTCCTCCCCATAGCTAGTTATACCTCTGGGGTCTTGGACATCTCATCCATTAGGGTCATATTCTCTATAAACAATGTTTTATCAGTCTATATTCCCAATAGAATCATGTCCCTACCTAGAGGGATATATTACTTCTGGGTCCTATCACACCATAATCATTGATCTGTAATCCAAATGGGATCCATCTTCATGGGGCCATACTCCTTGTGATATTAATTCATCCATATTAGTTTATATTCCATGTGCTGTCAACTAGGAAGGGTTACTCATGTGTAATCCCCAAAATAATCTTTTCATGATATATTTTTCATAGTATTCCTTACCACATGATTCTAAATTGAATGGATCAGTCCTTGTAATGTGACCTTAAAAGGTATGATGTGTCTCGTTAAGAATAATCAAATTATGTGGGTTAGGATTCATTTTTAAATGATGTGTAGGATTTCCCTTTATAGGCTCAATATTAAACCCATAAACACATACTTCCTTCTTAGAAGATAATAAACTCTAGAGCATCGAGATATATGAATTTAAAAAAATATTAATCCACAAACTAACATTAGTATGTAAGAATGGGTAACCAAATAGAGAACCTCAAATACATGAAACTGGTGTCATTAGTACATATCTATAATATGTATAGATGTTCACATCCATATAAGTTAGATACTGATTATTAATGGAAGGGTAACCTCCCTTATCCGGATCTGGTAAGGATTCATGAACATCACTTAAAAATATAAGAGTCCTGCAGTCAGAAATAATTCCCCCTAATAGTATTTGATGAGCCTGAACTCCCATCCTCTAAAATAATGTGATTTATTATGTGTAATTGTTAAGTAAACCGAATGATTATATGCCTTTTTAAAGTAGGATCATATATTTTTATGAATGTGGGAACCATTGGGTGTTTCTAGTTCCATGAATAAAACCTGTTAGAAATCATATGAGATAAGAGTAGTGACATGATGTGATTATTTCGTAATCATTCTTTCCCCTCAAAAAAACAAAATTTCATGCCACCCCATCCCAGTTAAATTTTTTTTAAAGTATGTGAATCTTTCATTAAACAAAAAAATGGGTTCAACACACATCAGTCCATTTTGTTTTGTGAAAAAATAGTAATCCCTACCCAAATCTTTTAGTAATGATTGTGGTTCCTATATATAGTTAATTAAGAATTACTCTTACTTATTATGTTGTAATAATAATTATTTATATTTTTCATTTATGACCAACTATGCACTTCTCAAAAACTCCATTTGATTCTAAGGAAATGAGATCATTACCAGGAAGGAATTCTAACACTACAACTACCACAAGAGTCATTGCCTCTATAAAAATAAGGATGACATCACCAACTAATTATCTATATAATCAGGTGGGAATAATATGGTCAAGTAATAATACTATCATGGTAACATCCCCAACCTAGTGGATACATGTAAGGGTCTTTAGGCACTAAAACTTATATTCCCACCTCACCCGAGGAAATCCATGACAAATCTTACAATGCTTATCATCTCTACCAACATCTTCAGGATCCTATCACTGGAGTGTGATATTAAGAAGCTTTATTATATTAGTAAGGTGTATTATTGAGTCAAATATGAATTTTCCATGATTTAGGAGTCAACCATGAGAGATATTATCAACTTTCTCTAGTATCATCAAAAAAATATTCCCCCTTAGCCTCTTACTGAGGGAGTTTTCTGACAGGTTTCCTCCATGGACACTCAGTTACAAAAATTTAGGATATCTATCTAGATGTAAAAATATATGGATCAAGGGGAAGGTCCCATATACCGACTTCCACTAATAGAGTCCACTAACATGTTCTAGTGGAAACCAGTGAGTAAGCTCATATATCTTCCTTCTCGTACCAAGATTTCTAATATATTCTGTCAGTAAGAAGGGGGTAGGTGTATATCTTGTCCTCCTAATATGAATACCATAAACATATCCCTGTGAAAAAATTAAGATAGGAGTAGGAATATATCCCCACTTCAATTGAAATTATTTCCCAACATATCCCAGATACTGAAAACATATGGTCCTATATTCCTTCCCATACCCTTTTTAAGTTCCAATATATTATAGAATTCATGGAGGAGCTTCACTGACATAATCTGGTGATGACACAGGGACATGAACATAATCATGTTCCAACCATTATAGTAAAATATCAGGATGATAAACTTGTCTAGATAGATACTATAGAGAAAGAACATATTATTTCTCCTTTATAAGAGGATTATTAGTATATCCTGATAAAGGATGAGGAAAAAAAATGGGTTCATACCCTCATTCTGATTGGGGATCATCAACTTGACTTGATAGTCACCTCAGGATAGGTTCATATTCATGTCAAGTAGAGCCATAAGTATATTCAAAAATTAAACTAGGATCAGGATCATATTCCTTTTATAACTGATGTTTGTCAGCATATCCATGTTGTCACCTTAGGGTGGGATCATATCCATTCCAGGAATTCAAAATCTACTTGGCATATTCAAACAAATGATAGAATCCTTGAACATATTCCATCTTTTATTGATGAATTACTATCTCAAAATCCCTTAAAGTGCATATATGAGGATTCCCATATTCCTCCTCTCATTCTGGAGGCCCGTCAATATATTATGATGGGGAATGAATATCAAAACCATGAATATATTACCACTTCAACCAGGGTTGGATGTCATATTCGGGTAGCCACCCAAAGGCAGTCTCATAATCCTACCAACAATTTATTAGCTTTATAGAATTATCTTGAAACTTCCTAGAAGTAGTTAAATAATCCTCGAATAGCCAAAGACAATCATCAATATATTCTGGTGGCTGCTACATAGCAGGTTCATACTCCTGCTCAACTACAAATGGCGGGTCAACATATTTTGAATAGAATAAAAGACAAAGCTCATATTACAACACTAAATAATTCTAGTATCCTTTAAGATATATAGAATATATCTATATAATATAAGGTATACTATGACTCTTCATTTATATTAGAAGGCCACATATACCATGAAAATTTACTCAAGGTTTCATAGAGATGGATTACGAGGATCCTTCCCCTGAAATCCACTATAGAAAACATTAAAATAGACATATATCACCAAGGCAAGGATATACTCCCCTTATCAAGAAACCTTTGTATAGAGATGTTCTTTTAAAAACAATGTTCAACTACATATGGTACCTCATTAATTGCAAGAAACTCCTCACCTCAGTTAGTAGGTGACCAAGAGTGATGACCATTATCCATGAATTCTATAAATCGTGATTCATTGTCTATAGAAAAGTGAAATTTGTGGTCTGACCTAGTTGGGGAATACTCCTCAAATGATGAGGAATCTATCATGAATATGTGGAAGGAGTTGGCTAAGAATAACCTTCCAACTATATTTTGGCCCATCACTACTTCCATTTTGACATCCCATCTGATCTAAAGGATGAGTACATAACTTACCTACGCTAGAAACTCTATGAAATATGTCAATGAATAATGTATAAACACTTCCCTTTATCAAGATATGAGTATTATATCTAGGATTTAAACATACTCTACTATCGAATAAAACTTTCCGCATTCTTTGTGGCTCGAGACCTAAGGCCGAAAACGAATTGTGAGAGCCTACAAAATACTTATCTCCATAGTTTAACATCCCTCTAAAAAGTAATCAAAGAACCCTCATTGGATGTATACATATAAAGACGGAATGACTATAGATAATTACAATTCACATCATCCCTAGGAAAATAGATCCCCTATAAATGATATCTTGTAATGTCATTTCCATGGGAGAATCCATGATTCTGAGAAAAACACATACCAGTTGGTCAATCCAAATATATATATATATTTATATATAAGACACAAAGGCACCACGATCAGAGGGAGTAGGACATTGGTAGGCTCTTGTGATAGGAATCTCAATAGGTTGAGAATACACCTTAGATGAGAGATCCAAAATATCAGGATATAAGACCTTCCCCCATGGAAATCATGTCATGATCTGAGAGGTTCTACACCTAGCTCATCCTTGAGTAATGATGTGAAAAATTAAGAAGATCACATTGGAAGCTTCCATGGTATCCCTCTGGGATCAACCCTTTCATATAGGGTATGGGAATTTTTACCACCATCTCTGCACCTAGGGTCATAAAATCCTATGTGGGTCTAGAATAAATTGATGAAAGCTCAAAGTTAACCCTAATCCATAGGGTTGGGGGAATTTTTACAATGACTTAAACCCCAAGAGTCATAAAATACTCAGTAGGTTCAAGAAGTACATATAGTAGCCCCACATCATTCTCATCCCTTAGATCTAGGGGAATTATTTTCATCTCCTCCAAGGGGATCAATATTCTCCAAATTAGAAAATGGATAACAAAAGTCAGAACCCCAATCATTCCTTCCACCATGTGATACACCCAGATCATTTAGGGATCACTAAATGAGGATGGTTGGATATTCCCTCAAAGTTACTATCCATAGACCAAAACACAAGGAACATCTGATAATAAAAATAAATGCCTACAAAGTTCATAAGAAAAAATGTCCCATTGAGATAAAGGGAAAGAGATAAGACATTTATTTAAATATTGAAGGATGTAAAAGTGGTAAAGACTCTATATATTACTTGTAGAATGATGAGATGATTCCCACCGCTTGATATACCTCAGTGAACATCCTCACCATCAATCTTATAGATGATAAAAAATTAGTTGTGGATGTTGAGGGATGTAACATGGAAACAATACCATGAGTTGTGGGTTAAATTGATGCACAAGATGATATTGCACATACCTAGAATCAGAGGAGGAACTAGAACCTAGAACCTCTAAATAATGTGTTTCCACCCCCTCGATGTTATTTGTCCAGGGATAAATGGAAATTGGAGGTTACATCCCCCTCACCACTAATAAAGGTCCAATTCCCCTATATGGAAGAAACGTTTCTAGGGTATAAGGATGGGATATAAAATCTAAAATGGATCAATGAAAAATTAGTCAGGGGAAATATTCCTACTGGGTATCGCACTCAAGAAGAAGTGACCACCCCTCCCACTGCCCGTCAAGAGGGATTTATTATTCCCTCATGGATGAAATATGAACATCATGATGACACAAGATCTAGGAATTCAGTCTTTCTGGATATGATAATTAAGGAAGAAAAATAATTTCCTCAATTATCCCAAAAACATCCTAAATATTTGGATAATCATTTGGTTTCAACATGAACTAGAAATTAACAGATGATAAAAATAGGGTGACTATGTTATGCCTTACTCATTTTCCATTCCCAAATGGTAGTTTAGCTAGTGGAACCCCAATAACTCTTCAACACTGTCACGTTCCTTTCTATACCAATGGAACCCATGAAAGGGTAGTGTTACCCTATGAAACCAAAACGAAATCCATATCCTAAATGGGTGGATTCCAATCAGCCCTCTATAAAATTTTAGAACCATTTTTTCTAAAATTTTGATGGAATGGTAGATCCATATAAGAATATCTCACACTTCATATCCCAATTCAACCCCATGATGGTCCCATGATACTAAAACAATGCATAATACAAAGGTGATTTGTGTACACTCTGGTAGGGAAATTTTTTTCTAATATATTCACATCATAGTAGGGTCTATCATAGGCTGAGATAACTATCATTGTCAATTACTATATGAATTCAGATATACACCAAGGAAAATGACAATTATTAAACTCGTGAACTAAAAATAGCATGAAAATGAAAGGGTCTCTAACTTTATATCCATATGGAACAGAATGAGATACTTGATTAGTAAATTGTTCCCATAGGAGAAGTTTTTGGAACTATTTGTAGAGAATATCCATGGTGAAATATAGACACTGCTAATTCCATTGAAATATTTTGGAAGATTCTAAGAGTTTTCAGAAATGAAATAACGTCTAGATGATATATTTAAATGAACCAAGGCCAAGCTCAGGAAAAAACCCACAATATAAGGGAGAATTTTAGGTAAAGAATAAATGGATTCTATCACACTCAAACTAGTTTTAGCACCCACTGGAGCACCCAAGTTGGATCTATGTCACCCGATGCCTCCCACCAAGCAGCAAAAAAAATTCCCTCATTCGGAGGAAAAGAGAGATGAATACCCATGATTTGATGAATTTAAGAAAAAATATATCCCTTTCAAAATGAACATGATCCTGGTTATTTCCTAACAGCCATGGAAATCAAACCCCTCAAGTTTCCTGATCCTAGAAAACCTAGTGAGGTCAGCCTATATCATATTACTGAATATTACCCTTTCTATAAGAGTATAGTTTATACTATCTAGGATTTTTTTTAATAAAACACATAATCCAATGTATGGTTGATCTTGAACATGTGATATTGTAAAAATCCCAAGTGAAAGCGTCCCATGTGTTGACCACTCAATCAAAAGGAGAAGGCATCTGGAAAGAAGTTCTGGCGAGGTGTGAAAAAAAAATAATGACTTGATGACCCAAAAGATATTTGATCAAGCCCATTACATTCTCAGAACACGACTACATAAACTAATCATAGATCTATCACCTATTGATTCATACAAAGAAATGTCGTCAGACTCATCCTATAGAGGTAGACATAATCTTCAGAAGAATAATAGGGAATAAGAAGAAGAGTATCATATGACTCCCAAACTGGATCTAACTCTTGTAGATTTTTCCCTTATTTCTATAGAATGGGAACCACTTCTACAAATGAAATCATCATTAGATGAATAGGTAATATTCATACATATTAACACCTTTCACTTATCAGACCGATTCTTTGATGATGAATATATATATAAACCCAAGTTCCCTGTATCAGATTGGGATCTAGAGGTAGAGTCTATATAAGTGAAGGGAAAATAGGAATACACTGTCATGGAAAATCCTGATACCCTCGAAACATCTCCGCCTAATCTATATATGCAACCAATTAAAATTATAAATTACTTTATTGAGCCCAGAAATAACATGGAGGCACACCAATGTCTTCCCAGATTCATCCAAACCTAATTAATTTGGATGATTAGATGGTAGGTGTGAAACTATCCAACCAGGATAGATGAGTGGTTTGACTAGCTAAAATCAATCTATTAGCAATAGGTGAACCGTTAAATTTGGTCCATGTTCTATATTTATCTACCTCAACCACTTTATCCCTTAAGTAACTTTCCAAGGAGAATCCATACATTGGAAATTGTATGCCTCTAGTGCAAAAGTATTAAATTTTTAAACAATTAGTGGTTGTCCTAAAAAAGATCTAAATCTTAGATTCTCTTCATATTTTAAAATAACTCAGGGAGGTGCTTATCAAGTCCCTCTAGAGTCCCTAAGAGTTTGAGACAGAAGTCACAAAAACTGAGATCTATTAGGAATAAACTGCTTCAGAATAATTTCATGTTGCTATCTCTTTCATGGAGAAATATAAAGAATAATACATTTAGGGTCATATCATACCCATGTACATATCAGCTAGGCTAAAAAATGTTGATATTTTATGGAATATGGTTGAAAATGGTTTTGAGATTAATCTTATAATGATCAATAATCTCCAACATTTGGGATACGGTGAATATTATTTATCTCCCACAAATATGACCATTCAAGGGTATGATAAGTGTAATCAAAATCCCCTTGGAAATATTAAGATCAAAGAGTAATTCAAGGACATGATGTCTCACATTGAGTTCATGGCTATCCAGTGGGATATTATATAAAATTTATTGTTTGGGAGAACTTGGATTCATAGACACACAGTGTTACCATCGATATTGCATTAATTATTGAAGTATTCAATCGACGATAAGGTTGGCTTGTTAGGTGGAGATAATTCTAATTTTTAATATTTTTAATCCTATTTTGGTGAGGTTGGATAATACAAGATAAAATTAAATAAACATATAATATTGGGAGATATCTAGGTTTCCACTCCCAATGTCTCAGGAACTTCCACCACAAGCCCCTAGTTATTGCTTAGAAATGAGTATGTACTAACCATAAATTTTATTGAGGTAGTAAGTCTGTTAAAACATAGTTATACCAGAGTTCTATTTTCATCAAAAAATTATCCCTAACCTATAGTGTAAATCAAAAAATCCCCCATGGTTATTCTTGCAATCCAGTATGTTAATGTTTATACCAGCAACATCTTATCTCTTAATAGGTGTAGAGATGATCCTATATTATTTACCATACCTAAGGATGATTCCATAGATATTATAATATAATAATAAGAGGATGAACTTAGATACACCCCTCCATCATTTGAGGGAGGTGTCTCCACAACCATCAACATGCTCTGGCAGGTTAATCTAGGAACATAAGAGGACCCACAACCCACATTGATTAGTACTGCTATGACTTTAGAATATCAATAGTTTTATATCTCATTAATAAAGAATTAATGATATATTTTCATCGAGAACTATATAGAAATTACTAGTATAGGCCATGATGTGGCTACCCATCACTTGAGTCTGCCATTTGACCACCGAGGTTTCAAACAGGAAGCCATGATAATGTATCGCTCACATGCTACCATAGTGGAATTTGAATTTGATAATTTTATCAAATATAGCTTCATTATATAGGTTTAATACCTAAAATGGATAAACAAAATCACCCCCATAAATAAAAATAATGTGAAAATCATGGTCTATAGTTATTTCATGGATTTAAAAAAACATTTTCCAAAGGATGATTTTCCATTTTTGATCATGGAACTCCATATTGATGGGTACTCAGGGTACAATCATATTAAGATTTCCCTTGAATATGAGGAATCCACTTCTCTTAGGGTGTCCCAAGGGATATTTTACAACAAAGTTATTCCTGTTGGTTTGAAAAATGGCAGTACCACTTACCAACATGATATATATTACAAATTCAAACCCTTTCTAGAAAGAATCACAAAATGTTATGTGAAAAACCTAGTTGTTAATCACCAATAATTCTATATCATGGACTATTTAAAAAATATTCATTAAACTATAGAATAAAAAATTGAATATGAATCCTCTAAAGTGGGATTACTGAGTAACATCAGGGAAACTTCTTGGCTTAATGGTATTCCAAAAATAAATCGAGGTTTACCTAAAGAAGACTATTATCATACTCATAATACTGCCTCCTTGAATCCTTAAAGAGTAAAGTGAGGTTCAGGGATTACTCACTTACATTATGTGATTAATGTCTAAATTGGACATCAAATTCCACCCTTTCACAAAGTTAATGATGAATGGAGTCACTTACCAGTGGGATTAATATTTTCAATAAGCTTTAGAGAACCTTAAGAAATACCTACTTCACCCACATGTCCTGATTTCACTAGTAGATGGGAATCCATTCATTCTATATGTGGCCTCTATAGGTTGATGGTATGGAACCCCTCTCAAACAGAAGAATAATACTGGGAATAAAAATAGTCTCTACTATCTCATCTGAATAATGAAAGATATTGTGACCCAATATTCTAATATCAAGAAAAACTTCATTGCACTCATCTTTATAGTATAAAATTTGAGGCACTATTTGTAGTACCATGAAGTCCACTTGGTCTCTCATATTTATTGGATCAAGTATATCCTCATCCACACTATGTTGATTGGGTATCTGGTCCAATGGGTGGTCATCCGATAATAATATGACATTCAATTCATGTCACAAATGGTAACAAAAGGGATGGTGCTAGATGACTTTATCCTATAACATCTTATCACGTAACATACATTATTAAACACTAATATTCAAGACAAATAGTTTTTCCATTCTTATAACACTCCCAAAACATGGTATATGTATGGAGCCTCTTGTAGTCTAATTAGGAAAACAATGAAAATACTTAAGCTCATCCATGGTGGTCTATAGATCGTCTTTACCTCCCTGTCTAAATAAAATTCTTCAATATTTCTTCCTACTATCGGAAGGCTATAATAGTAATGAGGTGGAATACCAAGACCTCATTGTAGGATTGAAACTAGCTATGTAACTATTGATAACCCATATGAATATTTATGTGATTTATAGATATTAATAAATAATATCAACAGTAAATATTCTATCAATAAGGAAGAGTTAACTCCTCTCATTAGTTGTGGTGGGGGGGGGATAAATGGTGATGTTTACTTTTGAAATGATTCTAAATCAATTTCCTCATTCAAATAATTCCCATGATTATGTGATAGACAACATAGATACAACCCAAAAAAATCCTAACAAGGACAAGATAATCTTACACATTATACATCAAAAGGTTTTTTCCCCAATAATCATCTATGACATTGAGTAGATAAATCAAATTTGTTCTGCCTTGGGGAATGACAAGATGATGTTCATTATTGGATGGATGAGCCTCATCACAGACTACCTTTAAAATGGGACCCTCCTATTATAATGATACAAAAGGGAACATATTTGACATCAATAACCAGACTTCAGGCTTAATTATAGGCTTAATGGATAGAAATTCCTCTATAAATGAGGATTTAATGGAGTCATCCTCAGATTCTTCATAGAAGGAGAGACCCTCAATGTAATGCTGGAAGTCTATTCGGGCTCCTATAGTGCTTTCAAGTCCATAATTATGCTCTACCACCAAATTAGGATTCTAGGTTATTTTTGGTTGATGATGATACAAGAAAAAATAGAATTACATAAGAACTTACATTCCTATCCAATAAATGAAAAGTTTATCCACCGACCCCCAAAGCTGTTGTATATTTAAAAATTAAAATTTTTGGTATACATAATGGATTTCATTGAATTATAACCCCCAAATAATACTAAGAAGTTCAAGTAAATTATTACTACTAACAACTTATTCTCAGAATGGTTTTTGGACATACCCATCAAGGAAGTCAGGATGAATAACATCATCAACATTGTGAAGTCAAATATCATCACAAAATTTGATGTCCCACATACCATAATGATAAAAAATGGAACCAAATTCTATTCATCCAAGTTGAAAAGGATTTAACAAGAGAAAACACATTGAGTGAAACCACGTATCACATTATCAAATAGTGAAAATGGGAAAATTAGGGCTTTCAATAAGTCTCTATAAAATACAGTTTAGTAAATGATGGACAAAGACAATATATATTTTCCAGAAAAAACTCAGTCATGACTTGTAGTCTTATCATAACACAACTCATATTTCCAAACATGAAATTGCATATTTTATTATCTATGAAATAGAGGAAGTTCTTCCCATTGTGGTATAGTTACCCTCACTCCAAATAGTTATCCGCAATCATCTCTTAGATGATGAACAATCACAGAAGCGGCATGATGAGTTAGAACAAATATATGAGAAAAGGTTGTGTGCATTGGAAAACATATATGTTTATTAGAATCAAATTTCATGATCCTTCAACAAGAAGTTTCACCTCCACTCATTACTTCAAGGAGAGAAAGTATTGGTTCCCATAACCTTGATTATACTAGTAAAGAAGCCTTTAAAAAGGTATTATAGTTTAAAGGAACTTATTTCATACAAAATGTATATTCTAATAGAGCTTACTCTTTAGCCATGTTGGACAGAGAACATATCACTCCACCCACCAATGTAAGTTTTATAAATAAATAATTTTCATAATTTATGAATAAACACCAAATTCCTAGAAGAAATACTTAAAATTTCATAGCACATATACCCTTCTCATGTGATATTAAACTTAATGGTTACCATACTAGTTATATGATGTTAAACTACAAGGTGGAAGTCTATCGTGAATGACTCTAAACTTCTTAGAATGGGACATTTTATTATGGACTCATTCTCCCCTACATGAGATCCTAATACATGTAGAAGGTTTTGGAACATGGTTAGAATATGACTTAAAGAATTAATAATCCTTATTCCTCACATATTTGCTAGATATATGCAAAGAATCATCCTTTAAAAAAATTATGTGTATGCTCAATTCTTGTTATCATAGGATATTTATTGAAGTCCATGTACTCTATAGTGGACACAACCACCAGTATCTTAACTGGAATATGAACATATCTCACTTTTACGTATGAGTCAGATCTATACAAGATATTTTGTTATATGTTCTATTGTTTATGGTCATGTACTCAAAATAAAATTCAAATTACCCTACATATGATTCAGATCTATGTAGAGGACCTTTCATTCCAATAACTACATGTGTATTGATTCTTATTAATACAATATATGTAATGATTCCCAAATCATAGATCCTAGAACCATCCACATTGTTAAAAAAATTACCCTCCCACTGCATGTGAGTTCGACCTGTGTAGGTAATTTCAATACAAGAACTATGTGTGACTTGATGCCTGGTATTTCAGGATAGATAGTGGCACCCAATTATATTGTCCTAGGATAAGCCATAGGCTTATCACCATCATAACCCTCTCCAATTCTTGGTCTATATCAAGATTAGTCACCGCCATTTGGATTAAAAATTATAGATATACCCCCAATAGTTAAAGATTTTCAAAATATGAGATCATGTGTCCTTTATAATATAGTCAATAGTTAGAGATCATCCACCCAAAAAATGGTAGATAAATTCTCTTTGAAGATCAATATTCCCCTTTTCCCCAGTATATGAGTCAGATCTGTGCAGTGGACCTCTTTCAAGAACTAAATGTGGCTTGATTCTATTCTATACATGACATGTAGTGATTCTTGGATTCTCTATCTTGGGCCCAGCAAAAATCCATAAAATAATTATTTTCCATTTTTATTCTACGCATATGATCAATATCTTCACAAGGGAGCATATATTAATTCACGTAACAACCTTTTTCATCAGAGAAATAAATTCCGACGATCCCCCCTTACACATTGACATGTTTTCCTCCATCTCTTCAATAGATGGACATAATCTAAGATGAAATATCTTTTTTTATTTCCCTTGTATATGAACCAAATATGTATAGGGGACATTCTCATAAATAATTACACGTGGATTGATTCTTATCAGCATAGGATATATAATGATGCTTATATATCCTATCTTGATCCCAACCAAAAATTTTCAAAAAAAAATTCCCCTTCCTACAAAAGTGTTTAAAAATTTGTGGCATTACATTACTTCCTCAACAATATTTCACTAAGTTAGGCCCTAATACTTGTTCACTGCATATGAACCAAATCTATATAGTGGAGACCTCATAAATATAGAGTACAACCTAAAAAAATACCCCTCTCCCTACATATGAGTTAGATATATATATATATATATATGGAGATATATAAGAACAAAGTTTTTCTTGATTCATATTATTATAGGACATGTATTAATTCTAGGAATCTCTAGGCCTATATGTAAAATCAAACTAAAATGTATCATTTCCCTCTACATAAAAACCTGATCTACATAATGATATTTTCTTTGAAAAAGATACATCTTCTTGATTTCTTTCCTTATATGATACATAGTAATTCCCTAATGGTCCCATCCACAAAAATTATAAATTCCCCAAACACATATTGGTACCTGATCAAATCACCCATTATTCACAATGTTTCTTGTCTATTCTCAACACTAAGACAAGTTTCTTTTACCTCATTCATGAATCATATTCACAAAAAATTTGAAACTAGAAAGGTCCGTCTTCCAATGTAAGAGACAAATATAAATAGGGTTCAGATTCTCGCTCAAATTTACCCAAGAGAAGAAGGTAAGACGGTCCTTGTAGTTTAGCTTGGGTTATCGAATCCTCAGAGACCTAAGAAGTAACCTATAGACACGTAAATTCTATAGACTATTTTTGGATATGAAGTGGACAACTTGTTTTGATTCTATATGGGTTTAAAGGAACTCTAAGAGACTTAAGTGAATTCAATTTAAAATAATGAGTTGATCCTAGGTTATCGCTCGGGGTGGATTGGATGTATTTTCTTTTTAATGATTTCAATTTCTTATATTTGAGATGGGTTCATTTAAGGAGATAAAAAAATCATCACTTACAGGTTTAATGCCTTCACCCTTTAATACTAATCACCTATACACTTGAAGGATCAAACTTTTAATCATTTCAAGGTAAAGGTTCGTATTAGCACTTGAAGTGTGTGGCCTTAAATTCAACAAGGACGATGGAGTTTAAAAATCATCAAATAAAAACCTCAATTAAATAAGTAATTATACATTAATGAGATGATAAATAACATCCAATACAGCCCCTTTACACTACCTTGGATCAACCCATAAGTGGGTTAGCCCTTCATTTATCCCATGGTTTCAATGGAAGCGGAAAGTAGACTAATGAGGGAGGAAATGGAGAAGTAAAGAAAACAACAAAAATAAAATGATCACTCCACCGTTGTGTGAATAATTTCACAAGGTTTGGTGTGAATAAATTCACACCTTGATCCAACGGTATCAAAGTGATATAAATAATAATATAATAAGAGTAGAATAAGAACTTTTATTAAGAAACTAAACTGAATTTAACAACTTACATGTGAAAGAAAAATTTGAGACAACAAAATTTCAGCATAACATTACAACTGAACAAGCATCCAAGATCCTTCAATCCTCCAACATCACTGCCTTAAATAGGAATTTTTGACCCATTGGGTCGAGCCTCCAATATTCCAAGTCTCTTCAATTAATTGTGGTATCCCATAGGGGGTGGAAAGTAAGGGGGAGTTGATTTTTCCACCCTTGACCTGAGGTGGCAGCCAGCTTTCCTTCACCGAACAGGCGCGCATGGAAGACATTATAGATGGCCGAAGCAGAGTGGACCATAGAAGAAGAAAATGGACCTCCGGGTGTCTTATAACCTGCTGTAAAATTTGGGCTCATTTGGAGTTGTGGATTCCGAGATATGATCATATTAGTGGGATGTTTTTCTGGGCCGTAGAATCTGGCCCAGAATTTTATCTCTAACTTGGGCCACCTAAATGACCACAATTGCGGCCGAATTAGCACTGGTTCCTGAATAATTATTTGTTCATATATATTTCTTATAGCATCCCACCAAATTTGTGATTAATTGGGTTTGTAATGTGGGTCCAACTTTCTCATCAGTGGGATGGTGTCCAATCTGCCTTCTCTATAATTGCTTCCATTCATCTCCAAATATCTCCATCATCCTTTATGAATCCTCCATTGATACCTGAATGAAAAATGTTCATATTTAAGTTTAGATACAGTTTGAAAAATATAAAATAAAAATATGGATAATTACATTCCTTAAAATTAGATGAATCATTAGGTACTTTACATGATGTTCAAAAATGTACCACATAATAGTGCATTTTAAGAAGGTATTACAATCATAATGTGAAATGATGTTCAAATTGTAAAATTTACTAAAATGGTGTTTATGAATAAAAATAACATGAATATTAAGTATATTAACATTTAATATTAGACTCATTTAGTGGCTAATAACACCCCCAACTTGAGTTTTTCAAGTCCCGAGAAAAATATATCTCAACAATATGAAATTCGAATTCCGTTTTCCAAAAACATTTTAATACACAATAATCACCAAAAACTTCTATACCAAACAATCATGAAACCCATAAAAATATTTTAATACAAGATAGTTTCAAAATCAGATCTCAATCCCAAGCCCATTCCTTTGTTCAAATTCATTGTCATATTTCATCCAATATCAATTAAGTATGAGGATGTGTTGTGCATCACAATAGACATGGGAGTTCATCTTTATTCAAGGGGAAAATTACGGAAGTGCTAGGTGGAATCACATTTCAATATTAAGATGAGTATACAATTTTTTTTATATTTTTTTGTATTTTTGTTTTTGTTTTTTTTTTTGTTTTTTCAATTTTGCCATGGTAATTGAAATTGCACTCAAAAGAGTCAACCCCTGTAGCGAGACTTTTCCAATGACTCACAGGCTCAAAGACATTAGGGGACCAAGTGAAACTCACATACTCGGGAATCATCTCGAGTTAACTAAGTCAAAAACAAATTCCAATTACCAAAAATAGAGATAAAATTAATAACTCTGGGTCAGACAACTATGGAGTCACGATCCCCAAGTGCCGAAAGCCACGCATTAGGTCATTTCATTGCTCTATGTGCACTTTTTTATTTTTATTTTTGAAATATTAAACTAAAATGATCACCAAACCTATGATATTTATTTAGGGGACCCCATGAACTCAAACTAATACCCCACTATCCAAAGGACGTGCATTGTGATCTTTTTTTATTTGGATGAAAACATAAACAATAAAATATCACATTGGACATACACACTTTCCAAAATATATGCTCATGAAATTATACAAGGATTAAAATCAAAATCAGGGAATGCTAAATTATTTGATATTTAGTTTCAAAGTGTGCAATTTGTATTACCATGTTCAAAGTTAAAGGAATTTTTCCTTCCATTTACATAATTTTTTTTTTCAAATCATTCATTTTTTTTGACACGAAGTCATTTTTTTATTTTATCTCCCCCACCAACTTAAAATAACACTGTCCCCAATGTTTAAAGAAAATAAAATTTAGAAGGGGGTAGAGGAATAAAAGGGGAGTTCAATAAGGAAATTGAAATATTAGGATCATGTAATGATGTCACCTGGTGGTTGAATTTTGAAGTTCTTGCTACTCTAATTTAGTTCTTTGATCTCTTGGGGGATGTAGGCACCTCCTTAATTGAACATGTATCACCCAAAATAGTACCTGAACCATAAAAAGAAGAACAAACTAGACAAAACAAACAACACAAAGACTTATTTAATTCCATGTATCATCATTTTTATGGTTTTTCCTGTTTTTCTTTTTTTTTAAATCAAACTAATGATACATTGTCTTCTTTTAATTTTCTGGGTAAGGTATTACTTAGGGATCACACTGCATGACACAGATGAATACGGTGCTCCCCTTTCATACCCATCCATACTCATAATAGAATAACAGGTCAACAATCTTTTTTTTAATATAAAAATGATTATTTAATCCTATTTAACATATAAATTTTATTAAAATAACAAAATTATATTAAACTTGAAAACCATGGGTTGCCTCTCATGAAGTGATTTGTTTAATGTTTTTATCCCGACATGGAACCTAAATCTATCAATTTTTTCCTGGTTCATAGGTTGGCTCAGTTAACTCAACCTCTATTTCATTTTTATTGAATGATTCAATGAATGGTTTTAACCTTTGACCATTGACCTTGAAAATGTAACCACTTGTGGGATCTTGAATCTCTACTGCCCCATGGGGGTATACATGATGCACTATGAAAGGACCTGACCATCTAGACCTTAACTTTCCTGGGTGTAAATTAAGTTTTGAACTATACAAGAGCACAAGTTTTCCAGGTTCAAAATGTTTGACCTTGATATTCCTAGATTGGTAGGCTTGAACTCTAGCTTTATTGATCCTTGAATTCTAGTAAGCCTCCATCCTTAGTTCCTCCAGTTCATTGAGATCTAATTTTCTTTTTGTTCCGGCCAATGAGAGGTCATAATTCATTTTCTTAATTGCCCAAAAGGCCTTATGCTCAATTTCAACAGGTAAATGGCATGCTTTTCCATAAACCAACCTATATGGGGGCATTCCTAGTATGGTTTTGAATGTTGTACGATATGCCCAAAGAGAATCTAAGAGTTTCTCAGACCAATCTTTCCAAGAGGGGTTGACAGTTTTTTCAAAAATTTTCTTAATCTCCCTATTTTCTAACTCAGCTTGACCATTGGTTTGATGATGGTATACAGTGGAAACTTTATGAGAAATACCATACTTGGACATGAGTGAAGAGAATGGACGATTGTAGAAATGGGTTCCTTGATCACTGATTATAGCCCTAGGAATTCCAAATCGAGAAAATATGTGCTCTTTCAGAAATCGGATCACAACATGACGGTCATTAGACTTGGTGGGAATGGATTCAACCCTTTTTGAGACATAATCAATAGCTAAAAGGATATAGATTTATCCCCTAGAGTTTGGGAATGGTCCCATGAAATCAATTCCCAAACAGTCAAATATTTTAACCACTAAGATGAGAGTGAGTGGCATTTGATTCCTTTTTGTAATGGAACCTACTTGTTGACACCTAGGATAGCTTTGACGAAATGTGTAGGAGTCCCTTGATATGGTGGGCCATAAGAGACCACATCGAAGAATCTTAGTAGATGTTTTCTTAGAGGAAAATTGACCTCTACATGCCTCACTATGATAGAATTTAAGGATGGACTCTTGTTCATATTCTGGAACACACCTCCTAATGACTTGGTCATGGAATAACTTATAGAGGTATGGATCATCAAACACATAGTTTCTAACATCAAAAAGGAATTTCCTTCGTGCTTGAGTCCCTAAGAATTTTGGAATGACTCCTGTAACTAAAAAATTGGCTATGTCAGCATACCAAGGGCAGTCACTCATAGAGTATAGGTGTTCATCAGGAAATGAATCAGACACAGAAATGTGATTTGAGTTGTCTTTGAATTCCATCCTAGAGAGGTGATCAGCTACAACATTTTCAACTCCCTTTTTATCCTTGATTGTGAGGTCAAATTCTTGTAAGATAAGGACCCACCTAATCAGTCTAGCCTTCGCATATTGTTTTTGCAAGATGTATTTTAGTGTAGAATGGTCAGTGAACACAGTGATGGGGGATCATAAGAGGTAGGACCTAAACTTTTCTAAGTAAAACACAATATAAAGTAACTCCTTTTCAGTAGTGGTGTATTTTATTTGGGCATCATTTAAGTATTTTCTTGCATAAGTAATGACATGAGGAGTTTTATCACAACGTTTTCCTAAAAAAACTCCAACAGTAAAGTCACTAGCATCACACATAAGTTCGAAAGGAAGGATCCAATTTGGAGATTTCATAATGGGAGGAGAGGTGAGAGATGATTTAAGGGTTGATAATGAAACTTCACAGTTTTCTGTCCAAACAAATGGACCATCCTTTACTAGTAGGGCACAAAGGGGATGGGAGATTGAACTAAAGTCCTTGATGAATCTTCTATAGAAACCAGAATGTCCTAAGAAAGACCTCACTTACTTGATAGTTTTGGGTGATGGAAGGTGACATATGATGTCAACCTTGGATTTATCAACTTCAATCCCCCTACCTAATACCAGATGGCCTAAAACTAGTCCCTCTTTAACCATGAAATGGCATTTTCCCCAATTTAGGACCAGATTTTTTTCTTCACATCTTGAAAAGACTCTCTCCACATTCTGCATACATCCCTCAAATGTATCCCCAAACATAGAGAATTCATCCATGAAGACCTCTAGAAAATACCCTACCATGTCTGAGAATATTCCCATCATGCACCGATGGAAGGTTCCAGGGGCATTGCATAACCAGAAGGGAATGTGTTTGAAGGCAAAGGTTCTGAATGGACATGTGAATGTAGTCTTCCCTTGATCCTCTAGGGAGACCTCAATTTGATTATACCCTGAGTACCCATCTAAGAAACAGTAGAAGGCATGACCTGCCACTCTCTCAAGGACTTGGTCAATGAATGGTAAGGGGAAATGGTCCTTCTTGGTGAATGAGTTTAGCTTCCTATAGTCAATGCAGACCCTCCAGCCACTACTCACCCTTGTTGGAAGAATCTCTCCATCCTCATTGGTTATCACTGTGATTGCAGACTTTTTTGGAACCACTTGAATTGGGCTCACCCACTCACTCTCAGCTATGGGATAGATGATACCAGCTTTTAACAATTTCAGAAGTTCTTTCCTTACTACCTCCATTAGATTAAGATTGAGTCGCCGTTGAGGTTGACAGCATGGCTTTGAATCAGATTCCAGAACAATCCTATGAGTCCCGATAAGTGGGCTAATCCCAGTAATATCAGAAAGGGTCCAACCAATGGCTTTCTTATGCTTCTTAAGGACATCTAGAAGCATCCATTCATGATTGGCTTTAAGAGAAGAAGAAATGACAATAGGATGTGTTTGATTTTCCCCTAGGAAAATAATACTTGAGTGTAGCGGGAAGTTCCTTCAATTCGAGATCAGGTTGGTTTGGAATTTCAGCAGAAGATTGGGACATTGGATCAAGTTCAATTTCTTTTTTTAGAGTTTCAGATAGGATTGATTCCCCACATGTAGAATTTTCAGCTACTAGATTGGATTGATTAGATTTAGGGAAGGAAGTTTGATTGGTCTCCATGAAATTGGTTTCCTGAAAGGTTCCACTGATTGTTGGACCTAAGACTTCATCATAAGATAAATTTAAAATTGATTCAAGCCAAGGAGATAAACTTCCTTCATGTGAACAAAGGAAATCAATCTCATCCTGACTTAAACATTCATCAAATATTCCTTGATGTTCTATGGATTCATTATCAATGCTTTTTATCATTTTTACTTCATGAATGTCCTCATCATCGCCTATTTGTGAGCTTGCATTATAGATGTTCAAGTCTAGACTCATGTTCCCAAAGGTGATGGTCATGTTCCCATTTTGGACTCGGATAACAGAGTTGATTGTTGCAATAAAAGGACGGCCAAGGATGATTGGGGTTTTTTCCTTATTTACTAAGTTTGGATGGTTGTCAAGGACAATGAATTTAGCATGGTAGCTGAAGTTTTCAACCTTTACCAGAACGTCCTTTAAAATCCCCTTTAGAACCCTAATGCTACGATCAGCAAGTTGAAGTGTGACAGATGTGGTTTGGAGTTCTTCTAGTCTTAACTGGAAGTACACAACATAATGGATGAGATTGACACTAGCACCTAGATCACACAACGCCTTGACAACTTTGCTTTCTCCTAGTTCAACATTGATGTAAGGGAAACCTGGGTCTTTCAACATAGGAGGAATGGTCCCTTGAATGGTGGTACTCACATTAGCATCAAAAAGGACTTGGTTTTTATGTGAAAATTTTCTTTTAAAAGTGAAAAAGTCCTTAAGGTACTTTGAGTAGGTAGGTATGGTTTGGATGGCATCGAGAAGCGGAATGTTCATCTTGACTTGTGAGAAGATTTACCTCAATGTTTCACTCAGTTCGGGCTTGGGTTTCCCTCTCATGCATTGAGAAAATGGTGTAGGTTGTGGGGTTGTTTATTTAAGAGTTTTTTATTTCACATTATTATCAGTTTCCTCAGTTTGATCTTGGGGTTCATTTGATTTTTCATCCAAGTTTGAATCTTCAGGTGGGTTCTGAATTAGTTGTTCAGGTTTCTCAATTGATTTCCCACTTCTTAAAATAGTCACAACATTTAGTTGTTCATGAGTTGTTTGAGCACAAATTGACTCTCCCCTTGATGCTGAGGATGGTACCGCCTGAGTAGGCATGGGTGCCTTTCCATTTTTGATGGTTTGAAGTTCTTGTTTTAGGGAATATACCTTCGAGTTCATCCTCTCCATTTGTTTTCATAGTTGTTCTATAAGTCTTTGTGGAACAGTTTGGGTTGGTGCTTGAGAAGATTGGTTTATCCCAGGGGGATATTTTGTAGGTGGTATGGTTTGTTGAAAATGGACTGGTGGCTGTTGGTATTGGATAGGTTGGGTTTGGAAATGGTTATGGGTTTGGTAGTTCTGATGGGGGTAAGGATTTTGTCCCTTTGGTTGGCTAGGTTGTTGGTTATCTTTCCAGTGGAATCCTGGGTGGTCATTATACCTTGGGTTGAAGTTGTTTTGGTATTGAGGATTTTGAAAGTTCAAAGAATTTACTTCCACTGGGGGTCCTCCTAAAAGAATATCCTTGATTGATGGAATGGTTGGGCAGTTGTCTGTCTTATGGTCATGTTTGTCACAAATTGTGCAAACAGGGTCTACAGTTTGGATTTCATGGACTTTCCTAAGGTCTATTTCTTCAACCTTCCTAGAGAGTGCTGCGAGTTTAGCCATAAGGATTTCCTCTTCTCTAAGTGTATGAATTCCAGTAGTTCTTTGTGGATTTTCAGAATAAGGTGAAGTTCCCCATGTTTGGTTTTATTCAGAAAGGCTTTCTAGATACTCATAAGCATCATTTGGGGATTTGTTTTTAAAGGTTCCATTACACATCATGTCAATGAATTGTTTGTTCCCCAGACCCAACCCTTCATAGAAAATTCTTAATTGTTCCGGAATAGAAAAACCATGGTGTGGAACCATGTTTAGAGTGTCTTTGAACCTCTCCCATGTTTCATAGAATGACTCTCCCTCTTTTTCAAAAAAGTTTTGGATACTCTTTTTAAGTGCAATTGTTTTGGGGTGGGGAAAGTATTTTTTGTAGAATTCTCCTTTTAGTTGGTCCTAAGAGTTTATGGATGATGGTATCAAATTGTTATCCAATTTATAGATCGATACTTTAAAAAAAAGGAAATAGCCTAATCTTAGCTGATTCTAGTTGATGTGGTGGACACATGGTTTCTACAATGTCATTGAACTCCTTAATGTACAGGTATGGAATCTCGGACTCCATTCCATGGAATGTGGGAAGGTTGTTTAGGAAATGGGGTTTAAAGATGTAGTTGGCATCTTCTAGGTAATTGTGTCTAATGCATGATGGGGCATTGGTCCAGGAAGGTGTGAGGTAGTCATTCATGGTTTGATCAATTGCATTCCCCAAGTTTGGGGCTGCCTCATTTGGGTTTCCATTTTGGTTTCCACCCGGGTTTATGAGTTGGTTTCTTTGAAGACCTTCCATTGAAATTGGCACAATTTTGGACTCAAGAGTATTAGGAAGATTAGGATATAATGTAATGAGTTCCCTTGGTGTACTTGACTCCCCAACCCCAGGACTATCCACCCTAACTAGATGGTTTGATTGATCGCGGGTGTAGGCAGACATGCGCCAAAAGAAAAAAACGAAAAAGGGACAAGATAAGAGAATTTGGATGAGAAAAGAAGAAATGGGGGAGAATAGAATGGGTGTTTAGATGACTTACTTGGGTCCCTGGCAATGGCACCAAAATTTGATTGTCTCTCAAATTTACCCAAGAGAAGAAGGTAAGATGGTCTTCGTAGTTTAGCTTGGGTTATCGAATCATCAGAGACCTAAGAAGTAACCTATATACACGTACATTATATGGACTATTTTTGGATATGAAGTGGCCAAATTGGTTTGATTTTATATGGGTTTAAAGGAACTCTAAGAGACTTAAGTAAATTCAATTTAAAAGAATGAGTTGATCCTAGGTTATCGCTCAGGGTGGATTGGACGTATTTCCTTTTTAATGATTTCAATTTCTTATATTTGATATGTGTTCATTTAAGGAGATAAAACCACATCATAACTTACTAGTTTAATGACTTAACCCTTTAATTCTAATCACCTATACACTTGAAGGATCAAAGTTTTGAGCACTTCAAGGTAAAGGTTCGTATTAGCACTTGAAGTGTGTGGCCTTAAATTCAACAAGGACGATGGAGTTTAAAAATCATCACATAAAAATCTCAATTAAAGAAGTGATTATACATTAATGAGGTGATAAATAACATCAAATCCATCCCCTTTCTACTCCCTTGGATCAACCCATAAGTGGGTTAGCCCTCCATTGATCACATGGTTTCAATGGAAGCGGAAAGTAGACTAATGGGGGAGAAAATGGAGAAGTAAAGAAAACAACAAAAATAAAATGATCACTCCACCGTTGTGTGAATAATTTCACAAGGTTTGGTGTGAATAAATTCACACCTTGATCCAACAGTATCAAAGTGATATCAAGAACAATATAATAAGAGTAGAAGAAGAACTTTTATTAAGAAACTAAAGTTAATTTAACAACTTACATGTGAAAGACAAATTTGAGACAACAAAATTGCAGCATAACATTACAAATGAACAAGCATCCAAGATCCTTCAATCCTCCAACATCACTACCTTAAATAGGAATTTTTGACCCATTGGGTCGAGCCTCCAATAGTACAAGTCTCCTCAATTAATTGTGGTAGCCCATAGGGGGTGGAAAGTAAGGGAGAGTTGATTTTTCCACCCTTGACCCGAGGTGGCAGCCAGCTTTCCTTCACCGAACAGGCGCACTTGGCATACATTCTAGATGGATGAAGCAGAGTGGGAAATAGAAGAAGAAAATGGAACTCCTGGTGTCTTCTAACCTTATGTAAAATTTGGGCCCATTTGGAGTTGTGGATACCATGATATGATCATATTAGTGGGATGTTTTTCTGGGCCGCAGAATCTGGCCCAGAATTTTATCTCTAACTTGGGCCACCTAAATGACCACAATTGCGGCCGAATTAGCACGGGTTCATGAATAATTATTTTTTCATATATATTTCTTATATAATCCCACCAAATTTGTGATTCATTGGGTTTGTAATGTAGGTCCAACATTCTCATCAGTGGGATGGTGTCCAATCTGCCTTCTCTAGAATTGCTTCCATTCATCTCCAAATATCTCCATCATCCTTTATGAATACTCCATTGATCCCTTAATGAAAAATGTTCATATTTAAGTGTAAATACAGTTTGAAAAATATCGAATCAAAATATGGATAATTACATTCCTTAAAATTAGATGAATTATTGGGTACTTTAAATGATGTTAAAAAATGTACCACATAATAGTGCATTTTAAGAAGGTATTACAATCATAATGTGAAATGATGTTCAAATTGTAAAATGCACTGAAATTGTGTTTACGAATAAAAAGAACATGAATATTATGTATATTAACAATTAATATTAGACTCATTTAGTGTCTAATCAGGTTCCTCATCATGGGTTCTCTCATTTTAAATCCCATGCTATGTTAATATATCCCCCATATTTATTGTCCCTCTTTGTCATGCACCCCAAGCCAATAAAATATGGGCTATTCTCTGAATACCACTTTTTTTCATAGCGAGTATGAATCACATTATCTTAGAGGTCTAGGCTGATCATCCCATTGTTCATGACTAGGGGACTCATTACTAATGATGGGAGGAAAAAATATTCCACCTTGAAACTTGAGACCCACTTTGCATGTGTATGAGTTGGATCTACACAATGGTCCCTAGAATATGGTAATTTATCCATGACCTTATGCAAGGATATAAATTCCCCTTATCTCATCCTATATTTGTGATGATAAACTATATAGAATAATTTCCTCATCGTATGAAGCAAAACAATAGAACACTTGAGTCTTTATCACATGATGTTAAATTACATCGCAGCTTCATCCTCGTTTCATGGAATTAAACTACATGGACCATCATCCTATATCACCCCTTTTAAAAGGACCACAATTCCCTATCCATGAACAACCAAGTATTGGGATGATTCTCTAATCTTTTCAAATAACCTCAATCTAAAAATCATACTTCATGTCTGGAACATCTTAGATTTCCACAAACCTTATACGACATTTGGAAGGGAGAGTATTCGGCTTCAAAGGAACCCTTTGCTTTACTATGCATGAATTCACCTAGATCTTATACATGATCCCTTAGCCTATCATCTAGAAGAGACTTTTCCTCACAAAAGGATCCTCTGATCCTTGTGAGCCCTTAAAACATGACATTGGATTTCATCACCATAGAGTGATTCACGGTCATCGCTTATGTGTTTTTCACATACCAATACTCATGATATGAGATCCCTGATCCACGAAATGCGACATATTTATCTCCCATTCAAATGGGTTTTGGAGTATTCTAACCCTCAAGAGTCCTAGTTAAGTTGTTGTGTCATACATTTCCACCATACCTGTGTAGGACCCTGGGACACCCTGAGAGGGGAGGGGTGAATCAGGGTGTCAACTTTTTCTTTTAAAATCAAGGATCTTGTTCCCACATTGGTAGGAACTGGTTAAACCTGTATGATGGAAATGATCAGTAATGAAACATTCACATGCAAAGAGATGACACAACAATTTTTACTTGGTTCACTACTAAGGGCTACATCCAAGGAGAATACACCGACAAGTTCCTAGTTGTACCAAATTACACTAAAACTTCACTAGGTGTGGATTACAAAGGTTCAGGCATAGTCACTATATCCCAGGCTCACTACCTTTACATAAGTTCAGGGATATCTCACTTCGTCCCTTAGGTCACTCCCGTTGACTCCCCCTGGATCACTGCCCTTGGTGAATTCCCACTCAGTTTATAGATGTGAAAGTCTCTTCAATAGATTTGCATTGAAGTCTTTGTCTCATGTTCAGCATGAGACAATGCTTGCATCAGAGTACTGAGTTGATGCTCTTTAGTATTCAATCTTCTTCTTTAGTGAAATAACTGAATGCACTAAATATTCTTCTTCTCTTCCTTTGATTCCCAATACCGACACCTGAGTGTATTTATATATTCCCCTCTTTCTGTGTAGATATGAGTTTAGTTTCATGAACCGTTCTTCTTCTCTTCGCAAAGCACAACGAGGGTGTTAAACACCAGTCATGTGTGTGTGGTACCAGTTCTCTTCGTAAAACCAAATTGTTCATTGTTCTTCCGTCTTCGCAAATGAATACATCATATGTTGCACTGAAGGTATCAGACAATCTTCCAGCTTTCGTGCAGCTCCAAAAATATGGGCGTGCTCCAACAACACCTGGCGCTCTTTTCCAAGCCCGGCGTGCAAGTCTCAATACGGCGCGCAAGTCTTCTACGCGCAAGTCCAAACTGGCGTGCAAGTATCACCAAACCCCCTGCGCGACACCGCCTTTTTCAACTTAAAACCTACACGAATCACTTCCTTTATCTCCAAAACCTCCTTGGGCGCGCAACCAACATCCAACGCGCAACTTCTAAAAACTGGCGCGCAAGTCTCACACAACCACTTGCACAACTACTGACCACTTGCGTGACCACCACTCCTGCATGACGGGAGATCTAATTTTCTCTAAGTTTTGAGCTCATACTAAATGAGGAGGGGTCAACCTGTATTTATAGGCATTTGGACACCCTACGCGATGGCGCACAAGTCTCCCCTCAGAGCGCAAGTTATGGCATGCAGCTCCATCCTCCCTAGCCTCTGCCATGCAACTCACTTGCACGACCCAACCAATACTTCCACGAACCTCTTTCATTTTCCATATTTTGAAGATCTGATCACAAAAAACATCTGGCGTGCAACTTTCAAAACCTCCTTGGTACCGGCACGCATGTCCCTTCATGGCGTGCAAGTCACTTGCGCGACCAAACCAATACTTGCACGACCCTCTCTCCTTTTCCATATTTTGAAGTTCTGTTCTTGAAAAACATATGGTGCGCAAGTTTCCTCTCCTTCAAATACATGGTGCGTAAAACACATCCAATTCTTTGTCGAAGTTCTTGAATCAAACATGGATCGTTAAACACATCCTTTGAACTCGACGTGCCACCATGAAATCCCCTTTGTCAAAAAATGTGTATGTCATTGTTTTCTTTGTCAACAAGCACAATCACCTCCAAAAAAACTTCTTTTCTGTGATTTTCCTTCTTCAGAAACTCTTCTTCTTTCATCACAAACTCCACTATCATGATATATATCCTTTGATAGATCAGATTTAGCATCATTATATTTTCATACAATGTGATGTGCATGGGCTTCTCATAATTCCAATCCCTTCCACTCTGTCTTCTTCTTCAACCGCCATTCTATACTTCATGCAAATCATACGATTCTTTTCTTCAAGAAGTCTCTTGCATGGTACTCATGCAATCATGAAGAATTGCATGGTCTTCATCAAATACCCATTATTCTTTAATCATCCTCATATGGATTATTCCTCACCATTCTTCACTGTTGTAAATAATGTGTCAACTTTGACACATTTTCTTTGAACTTATGAACAATACAACAATCGTCTGAATTTACATTCCTCCATTTCATTGAAGTACTTATTGATATCCTTCATTTTGATATTTATTTAGAACTATTGACAACAAATACAACCTTATACACAAAGTGGTCACAACAACCTGGTCCATGCATGACAACCTTAAACTTCATTCCCTTAGGTTAAAGTTGTATGACATTAAAATCTACCCCTTCTTGGTCTACATCACAAGACCGTTAACTATTAGGGAAAGAGAAATCAAATTTTTCTAAATAAAACCCCATAAAGGATGTTCTGAGAAAAATTCAATCCCTCTCTCACTAATCTTTACCCTTCAAGAGCTTAAGAAAAAGTTAGAGTATAAATAAAATAGGAACAAAACTTGTGGGGCCTATCTTATGACCCTATGAAAAGTTGATCCTTGCACTCTGGAACCTTCTGATCCAGGAAAAAGTTTGAACAATGAGTGATCACATTTGACAGCCTAGATAACGTGTTCAGTACAAGGATAAAAAAACTTTAGGGTTCCATAACCCTCCTTAGATATCCTTTTATCCACAAATCACTTCATTTTTAAAGTGCTTGAATCTTCTCAAACATTTCATGACCTTTGGTAAGAATCATGTTCAGATTCAAGGGACTCTACACTTAATGATGCATGTATGAATTTTGATCCTACATATAAAGTTGCTAGACCATTAACCAGAGGAATCTTTTCCTTACCAAAAGAGCCTCAGATCCCTATGATCCATGGCAACATTATAGTGGAACTCATCACCCTAGTGTGATTTTCAAGTATCTCCGACATGTTTTCCCCATCCAATCATCCTTGGTTTAAACTCACTACTACAAAATAGACCTTTAATAGAATTGGCCTTTATCAGCACTAGAAAAAGGCTACGATAAAGTTTCCCTTTAGGAACACTAAAGAAACCACTGATAAAGGGTATCTTTTATCAGTGCTAAAAAAATCACTGATACAAGGTACCCTTTATTAACGCTTTTTTAGACTTGATAAAGGCTAACCTTTTTCAGAACTTTTTTTAGCACTTATAAAAATTACTATTTATCAGCACTTTATTTATATAATTGATAAATGTTGGATCAGGTTATACCAAATATACACAAGAAGGGGTTGAATTGTGTGTATTATAATTTATTTGCATGATCATAATCTGTACTTTTAACTTTATCGGAAATATTATGCAGCAGAAAATAAATATAAAAGGATGCACGATGTATAGTGGTTCGGGAAACAGAAGGCCCCTGTCCACTCCACCAACACTCTACTCCATGAGCTTGGTGATTTTCACTATTTGTTCCTCTTATCAACAGACTGTTCCACAAATGAGTGCAGGCAGTTGACACCTTTACAACTTTAAGGCAAAACAGAGCCTTTTAGTTCATACACAGAACCAAACAAACATCTTAGTATGAGAATAAAGTCACTCAAAGTAATAGAGTATTTTTTATTTGAAATAATTTCTAGTTGTTCTTCACAATTGCAGTAGCATGAAATTGACAGTCGACAGATCGTCGATTTCAGAAATGATGTTCTTCAGGTAAAGAGTAGTTCTGAGTTGATCCAGTTGTATTAGATCTTGAAATATAATTCATAACTTTAACAATAGTCGTTTCACAAAAGATATTCGATGTAGAATTGGTCAGTCTTCAATCGAGTTTCTTCTTCTTCAGAAAACAGAGCTTTGTCTCTCATCGTAACAGAAGATCTATAAGTCTCGATTGTCTCTGTAAATTGTAGCAGTGAAAAACTCAAGAGTTTGATATATGTAGTTTTTTTTCAATGATTCACCTCTGTATATGTAATACAAAAATAATATAGGTATATAAAGAATAAATACATGCATTCTACTTTTAAATTTAGATCCACGAAAGTTTCCTTTAGAATCACAATATTCAAATATTTGAATACCCAGAGAATTCGTAACTCCCATTAAAATTCACCATGAAAATATCCTCTTAAATCGATCCTTTGAATAATAAATAAACATATTTGAATCAGTCAAAGATGCGCTTTAGATTCGTTCTTTTAATTTGGCTTTAAATCAGACTAATAATCAGCATAAAGACCATTTCTTTAATAAAGTCGTAATTTAAATCTCCCATGCCAAACGTAGGGTTGAACTTCATAGAATAAATTCTCTAAACGTAAGGTTCACAACGTAAGTTTGATCACAAACGTAAGGTTGATAAAAAACGTAAGGTTGATCATCCATACTTTTTTCTTCAACTCTCAAATGAACAATATATAATCCATACTTTTTTCAGCTTCAAAATGAAAGGTAAATGATCCAACGTAAGGTTTTTTACAAAAGTAAGGTTAATGAACAATACTTTTGAGAAACAAACATGACGTTCCATATTAATGTAGGATTCTTCTTCCATACTTTTTTGATATTCCAAACGTAAGGTTCCTTCCAAACTCAGGGTTCTTTCTTCCATACTTTTTTAACAACATATGGCTGCTTAACTATACTTTACTGATAACCTACAAGCAATAGTTTTCATCCTTACGCTATGCTCATCAACGTAGGGTATGAATAGTGTTTTCAGAACATGCTAAAGTGATTTCCGAACACATTGATTATGAAAAGTGTTTCCAAAACATGCTAAAGTGATTTCCGAACAAATTGAGAAATATTCCACACGGATTAAAATGCTTAAATATTATTTCTAAATAGAGAAATAAATAATATTAATTTCCTAAAATATACGCAAAGTAAAATCATTAGAATAATAAATAAGGGTATTTGTGAACATCAAAATCATCATAAAAAGATAAAGTATCGTTGAAAACAACACTTTCTAAACAATCTCCCCATTAATGATGATCAAAAAACCCATGAAATAACTGATAAAATTATCTTACAAAATTAATCGTATATAAATTATAATTTTTCAAAGATAAAAACAATATTTTATTTTAACAAAATTACTTCCAAATTTTTACATTTTCTCCATCTTTATAAAGTAAAATTTTAGAATGTAAAATAATATATTCTCCTTTATAAACAAAGAATTCTCCCAAAAGAATATGTTGTGTATCCATATTTCTCCCCCTTTTGTGATATCAAAAAGAATGATAGAAGAAGGGATATAACGCATTTAATGTAGAACTGAACTTATGTAAATTATATGGTAAACTAGTTAACAATATTTGAATCTGGATTACTAGCATTTGAACAGAGATAGTATAGTAAAACAAATTAATGACACATAAACATGTGAATCAAATATATATTATGGAAAACATAATTACAAGAATAGTGTTGATGATGAGAATCAAGGTTGGTCTATAAAGGTTTTGAAAACGAGTTTTAGCACCTCTGAATGATTTCCTTGAGATATGACAGTTGTAGTCTCATCCTTTTCATCAGTCTGTCGCCTAATTGGACTATGAGATCTCTTCCTTCCTGAGTCAGATAAATGTATTCAATCAAATTGACTCTAAAAAACTCATGTAACCTCTCTTCCTTTTCCATAAAAAGAGTTAACTTATCAGTGAAATAATTCAGCAAAACTCTAGTTCTAGGTTTATTCGAAGTCAACTGGTCTATAAGAAACTCATAATTGTCCAATAACATAGATAAAGGAGCACTATTGCATTGAAGATCCTGCAGTCTATCATTTATATTGTTCATAGTTGTTGTAATGGCCTGAAACCTTCTGATCAGATTAGGTGAAGTACATGATGTACTAGATTAATGATTTCTGACAGCTACGAATTGTTTCTCCATGAAAGATTTAAACTCTAGTGAATCTTAATTCATCACTATTTTAGATTTGATATTTTCAACTTCAGCCAACATTTCCTTCTTGAAATTTTCATCTTCTTTCTTAGAAACATAACTGGCTTTCAGTCTTTGAAATTTCATATTCTTCTTTTCTAATTCTCTTCTTAAAGAATAATTTTCAGGTAGAAATTTATTAAATTTACAGATAAATTCCTCCACATAATCATTATTAGAATCAGTGGAACCTTGGTCTTGATTCTTAGTCTGAGCTTACACTGGATTTATCAGTGCTAGAGGTAGGGATTCAACATCTTAATTTTCCTCATCGTTCCTTTGTACTGGATTCTCCACTGATTTTACCTTCGAGTCCTTTCCCGACTCATCCATAGAAAAATCCTGACCAATAATTTTAGTGTTAATTTTAGAAAGGTTCTCTACTGGGTTAGATTCTTGCACATCAAGATCATATTCTTCATTAATTTCCTCTAAGAAAGGTTCCTCTAATATAGGTTCCTCATGATATAATTCTTCTTGGACAATTTCAGTAGGCATTACATTTTCAGATCTAGCCACTTCAACTTCTCCAGGCTTTTCAACAGTTGGGTGCACAATTTCTTTTTCTACTTGAGGAGGCACCTCAATCTAAGAAAAAATTGGTTGATCAACTTATTGCACTGCATATTCTCTAATAAATCTATAGCTTAGAATAGGTTTATTTATTCCAATATTTTCTTGAACATATTCCTCATTAGCTTGAGCTACTATTGACCTTTTCCTCTAAATTCCTTCTTGACTTTACTCATCATCAAGTGTATCAACTATCTCAAAACATATTCTCTTTAATACTCCACCAGTTCTTGATTCAGAAACTCCTTCCTTTGATTTTGCATGTAGTTCCTAAGAACTCTCTTGTTCTTCTTTTTCTCCAACAGGCATGTGTTTTCTATGGTGACATTTCACTCAGGCATCTAGAAACCTTATCATATCTGTCTTAAATAAGATCTTTGAAATGAGCCTTCCAAAGGGATAGAAGGTTATCCTCACTTCTGGTTGGCAGCAGTAGTTGAGATATCTGATCATAAATCTTGGAAAATTCAACATTATATCACTCATAAATAGAAACATTATGTACATATCAGGGTACAATATTTTCTCTATCTTTGATATTCCTAGTGCAATACCTGGTTAGAAAAATTTAACTAAAATCTTCAGGTCATTATCTAGATCTTTCACTAACGTATTCCTTATATTTGTAGAGCCAAATAGAAAAGACATAATATCCTCAGACTTATGGACATTATCACCAATATTCTTTAAATAAAAATGTAAAACTCCCTCATGAGGGCAGTGAAGAATTTTGGATATCTCTACAGATGAAATCAAAAAAAATTATCCTCGATCTTAGCTATTATTGAATATTCATCTTCTCCCAGACTGAAATGAACCGATTTAAAAAAGTGTCGAAGTTATACCTCATATAGAAACTTTATATAGTCACCATTGAAGGTTTGATCAAGTTTCTGAAAGGCTAGGGCTTGCCTAAGCATCAAATATGTCTGGTACAACCATTCCAGATCGATCACCTTTCCATGAAAAATCTTTCGTCCTGCTGATCGTTGCCGCTTGGCGTTACTGGTTTCTAGCTATTCAGTCCTTTGGTTTTGGTCATTGATGTAGAATATTTCTGAAGGATCGAGAAGCTTGGGTTTTGAATGTTCAGGTGCGGATAGTGAAGAGCGGTAGAAGTTCTCAGGGTTTTTAAGGGTTTTAAGAAAATGAACAGTTTTGGAATAGGTAAGGATTTATGACATTCTTGATTCTCGTTTCATAACACACAAAGTAATTATTACATTATTTAAAATTAGAAACTTACACGGCAAAAGTTTAAAATAGAACTGACGAAATTTTTAAAATAATAAAGACAAGAAAAAAATTTAAAATTTAAAATAAAAATAAATTCATTTAAAAATAAATAAACTTAGACCCCCCTTAATAAAATCAAACCTTTCAGTGGGAAGTGATTTAGTAAAAATATCAGCTAATTAAATTTTATTGCTTACAAATTCTAAGAATATATCCTTTTTAAGAACATGATCTCTTAGAAAGTGTTGTCTGATATCAATATACTTAGTTCTAGAATGATTAATATTGTTTTTATAAATATTTATAGCACTAGTATCATCACATAAAATAGGTGTATTATTAAAATTTAGTCCAAAATCCATAAGAGTGTTTTTCATCCACAAAACTTGTGCACAACAACTGCCAGCAAGTACATAATCTGCTTCAGCTATTGATAGAGCAACTGAGTATTGTTTCTTACTAGATAATGACATGAAGGATTTTCCTAAAAAGTGACAAGTCCATGTGGTTCTTTTTCTATTTAATATACATCTTCCAAAGTCTTCATATGAATATGAAATTAAATTAAAAACAAATGTCTTTGGATAGAGAAGAGATTGAAAAAAAGCTCCTTTTAAATATCTAAAGATTTTTTTTGATAGCACTTAAATGAGATTCTTTTGGATCAGATTGAAATCTAGCACAAAAACATACTAACTACAGTATATCTGGCCTACTAGTAGTAAGATATAATAAACTGCAAATCATACCTCTATATAACTTTTTGTCAACTAATTTTCTAGTTTCATCCAAATCAATTTTTATATTATTACACATAGGAGTTTAATATGTCTTGTTGTTTTCAAGTCCAAATTTCTTTAGTAAATCATTAATGTATTTTCATTGATTTAAAACATTTCCAAAATCTTTTTGATAAATTTTAAGTCCTAAAAATAAATTTAATTCTCTCATCATACTCATTTAAAATTATTTTTGCATTAAATTTGAAAACTCATGAAAAAGTTTTTGTTTGTTGAACCAAATATTACATCATCAACATAAATTTGAACCAGTAAAATATCAGAGTCTACAGTTTTCTTAAAAAGGGTTGGATCTGCCATTCCAACAGAAAAATCATTTTTTAATAGAAAAGAACTAAATCTTCCATACCAAACTCTAGGTGTCTGTTTAAGTTCATAAAGATCTTTAGTATGTTTAAAAACAGAATCTGTTTTTTTGTAAATTTTCAAAACCAAGAGGTTTCTCAACAAAAACTTCATCTAATAAGTAACCATTTAATAATGAAGACTTAACATTCATAGGAAATAATTTAAAGTTCATATGAGATGAATAGGCTAAAAGGATCCTAATGGCTTATAATTTAGCTACAGGTGCAATGGTCTCATCATAATCTATACCTTCTTCCTAATTATAACCTTTAGCAACAAGTCTTACTTTATTTCTAGTTATTATTCCTTGATCATATTGTTTATTTCTAAAGACCCATTCGGTTCCTATAACTAGGTAGTTTTAAGGTCTTTCAACTAAATTCCAGACTTCATTTCTCTTGAATTGGTTTAGTTCTTCCTGCATTGATGTCATCCATATTTCATCAAATAAGGCTTCTTCTAATGTCTTAGGATCTAATTGGGATAGAAAGGCAGAGAATTTAAAAATATTTCCTACATTTCTTCTGGTTTTTATTCTAGTGTCTAGGTCTCCTATAACCGTTTCTAAAGGGTGATTCTTTAGGGTTCTAGATTTTCTAGGTAATACACTGTTAGGTTCTTCACTGTCATATTCTTCTGAACTGGAATAAATTTCATTTATACCTTTTTCAAAATCATATTTTAAGTTCTCAAGTCTCATGTTATCATTAGAGTCAGATTCATCAATTTGGTCTTTCCTTTTCACAAAGGGACCAGATTCATCAAAATTCACATGAATGGATTCTTCAACAATCCTTGACTTTTTATTAAAAACTCTATAATCTATGGAAGTAGCATAATATTATAAGAAAATGATTTCATCGGATTTTGGATCAAACTTACCAAGATTTTCCTTGGTGTTTAAGGTGTAAACCTTACATCCAAAAAATTTAAAATAATTTACTTTAGGTTTTCTGTTATTCCAGAGTTCATAGGGTTTATTTTTGAAAATTGGTATGATTAAAACTCTATTCATTATATAACAGGTTGTGTTTACAGCTTCTGCTCAGAAATAGGTAGGAAGAATGTATTCATTTTGCATAGTCCTAGCCATTTCTTGAATAGTCTTATTTCTTATTTGAACAATTCCATTTTTTTGAGGTGTTCTTGGTGTAGAGACGGTGTATTTAATGACCATATTTGAGCAGAAGGAATTAAATTCTAGATTCTCAAACTCTCCACCATGATCACTTCTTAATGTAATTATTTCATAATCTTTTTCATTTTGAATAGATTTGCAAAAACTTTCAAATATAGTAAAAGCTTAATTTTTATATTTTAGAAAATAAATCCAAGTACATCTAGAATAGTCATCAACTAAAAAATATACATATTATTTACCATCCAAGATTTCTATTCTAGAAGGTCCAAACAAATACATATAGAAAAGTTCTAGAGGTTTAGATGTAGCAATTTTGTTAACAGATTTGAAGGATGATTTGTGTTTCTTTCCATGTTGACATACATCATAGAATCTATCTCTTTCAAATTTGAGACTAGGAAAACCATAAACTAATTGTTTTTTAGATAACTTATGTAAAGTATATATATTGAAATGTTTAAGTCTTCTATTCATGATCCAAGATTCATTTATCTTAGTAGTTAAGCATTTTCTTTTTGTTTAGACAAGGAAATTAAGTCCAGTGTGTAAGCATTATCAGTTCATGGGTCTCTAAATTTAAAGAATTTATCTTTAAAAATAGAACAAAAGTTATTAGAAAAATCAACAAAATAATCATCATTACAGAGTTGAGAGATACTTATCAGGCTGTGTTTCAATCCGTGTATACTGAGTACTTTATTGATTGAGTCTGCTTCTGGATCTCTAACTGTTCTGATGACAATAATCTTTCCTTTGGCATTGTCACCAAATGTGACTAGACCACCATCCTTTTGAGTTAGAGTTCTAAAATTTGATAAGTTTCCACTCATATTCCTAGAGCATCCACTGTCCATATACTATATTTCAGTTTGGATTCTGTGACCTGCTTCCAGAAATGGTATTTAAACAAGGATTTTTTTGGTACCCATATTCTGTTGGGTCTAGTAGTGTTAGTTAGCAGAGATTTGGGAATCTATACTTGCTTCATTTTTCTATAATCAACATAATCATATAAAATGCATGCAACAAAGTCTTTCTTAATCCTAATTATTTTTGGTTGCCTTAAATAAAAAGTTTTAGATATGTTTCTTCTTGTTCCACAATAATTACAGATTACTTTTCTAGTACTTTGAAAAAAAATGATTTTTATATAGTTTAGGTTTTTCACCATTACTTTCTATTCCATATCTTCCCTTTTTAATCACATTTTTTTCCAAGTATTTAATTTAGTGTATTTTCTACTTTTGTAAAAATAAGAGTTGCACTTTTTTATGTTTCTACTTCTTTTTGTAGTGTTTTTATTTTAGACTCATGCTATGTATGGTTAGTGTTAATTAAGTTATATTTTTCCAGTAATTCTTGATGTTGCTTTAGCAGAGTATCTCTCTCTCCTAAATTAGCATTATGAATATTCTTTAAGGAATTGTGTTTCTAAAATAAAGATTCATATTTTTATTCAATCATATTGCAGTAGGCTACAAGTTTTTCATTTTAATAGCTTGAATTAGAATTAGAGTCAGAATTAGAGTCAGACGAGTAATAGGATTGTACCTCATCAGTTTCTTCCATAAAGCACATATTGGCTTTCAGGTTCGATTCCTCTTTTTTTCAATCAAACTCTGATGAGCTACTGGAGTCTTCAGATACAGTCCAAGTAGCTTTCATTACATTATTCTCTTTTTTCTCATAATCATTTCTCTTACAAAATTTATTCTTCTTATCTTCCTTTAATTGTGGATAGTCAGGTCCGATATGACCAATCTTCTTTCACTCATAACATCTGACTTCCTTATCATCCTTTTTAAAAGACTTTCTAAAAACCATTTTCTTTTGATTAAACTTACTGTATTTTCTGGATATCTGAGCCAGTTCCACATCTGAATTAGATGTATCAGACCTTTTTGATTTCACCTTTATTTCCTTTTTCCTTATCTTTCTGCTTTTGCTTTGAGATGACACCTTTAAGGAAGTGTCTTATCTCTTGATCAGAATCTTATGCTCGTTTTCTTCATCCTGCATCTCAGCCTCATAGATCATTAGAGTTCCAATTAACTATCTCATTTTTAAATATTTTGCAGGTGCAGATTGTCTGATAGTAGCAGAAATTCCATACCATCTTGGTGTTAGTACGCTTAGTACTTTCAGGGCTTGATCATCTTGTTTGATCAGATATCCCAAGGAAGTGATATTGTTGACAATATCTGTCAACCTTCCATTCATCTGAGTGATTATTTCTCCTTAAAACATCCAAAATATATCAAATTTTAGTTTAACAGGAGCATACCTCATATGTCGGACATTGTTAGTTCCTTCATAAGCAAATGCAATTGTTTTCCACATTTCATAAGTCATCGGGCACTAGGATACACTATTAAATTCATCTAGTCCAAGACCAGAGATGATATAATTCATAGCTTTCGATTTTCTATCGTACTCTACTTCCGTATTGGCACTTAATGTTTCAGGTTTCTCTGGAATCACATAGGGAGTTAGAATTTTTGAGTAGACTATGTATCCAAGGTTCTTTAAATAAATTATCATTCTTGATTTCCATCATACATAATTTTCACCGTTGAAGTAGGGAGATCAAACCATTGACATACCCTCTCGTGTATCATCCATTGCTTTTTATAATCCAAAAACATTCAGCTTGATACAGCCTTGACAAAATCTCCCCCTCTAATACCAATTGTTGGATCGGGTTATACCAAATATACACAAGAGGGGGGGTGAATTGTGTGTATTAAAATTTAATCACATGATCGTAATATGTCCTTTTAACATTATGGGAAATATTAAGTAGTGGAAAATAAATAGCAAAGGATGCACAATGTATAGTGGTTCAGGGAACAGAAGGCCCCTAGTCCACTCCACCAACACTCTACTCTAGGAGCTTGGTGATTTTAACTATCTAGTCCTCTTATCAACAGACTATTCCACAACTGAGTGTAGGAAGTTGAGACCTTTATAAATTTAAGGCTATACAGAGCCTTCTGTTTCACACACATCATAGTACAAGAATCCAGTCACTCAAAGTAAAAGAGTATTTGTTCTTTGAAATACTTTCCAGTTGTTATTCACAATTGCAACAACACGGAATTGACAGTCCATGGATCATCGATTTCAGAAATTATGTTCTTCAGGTAAAGATTAGTTCTGAGTCGATCTGGTTTCAGTAGATCTTGAAATATAATTCACAACCTTAACAGTAGTCTATTCACAAAAGATATTCGATGTAGAATCGTTGAATCTTCAATCGAGTTTCTTCTTCTTCAGAAAACAGAGCTTTGTCTCTCTTCGTAACAGAAGATCTGTAAGTCTCAATTGTCTCTATAAACTGTAGTAGTGAAAAACTCAAGATTATGATATATATATATATATTTCTTCAATGATTCACCTTTGTATATGTAATACAAAATAATACAGGTATATAAAGAATAAAGACGAGCGTTCTCCTTTTAAATTTATATCCACAAAAGTCACCTTTAGAATCGTGATATTCAAATATTTGAATAACCAGAGAAGTCATAACTCCCCTTAAAATTCACCATGAAAATATTTGCTTAAATTGATCATTTGAATCATACATAAATAGATTTGAATCAGTCAAATACACGCTTTAGATTCAGGATTTTAATCTGGCTTTAAATCAGCCTAATAATCAGCATAAAGACCGTTGCTTTAATAAATTTGTAATTTAAATCTCTGATGCCAAATGTAGGGTTGAACTACATAGCATACATTCTCTAAACATAAGGTTCACAACGTAAGGTTGATCACAAATGTAAGGTTGATCACAAATGTAAGTTTGATTATCCATAATTTTCTCTTCAACTCTCAAATGAACAATATTTAAAGCATACTTTCAACAGCTTCAAAATGAAAGGTAAATGATCCAACTTAAGGTTGTTTACAAAATTAAGATTGATGAACCATACTTTTGAGAAATAAACATGACGTTCCATATTAACGTAGGATTCTTCCTCCATACTTTTCTGATATTCCAAACGAAAGGTTCCTTCCAAACGTAGGATTCTTTCTTCCATACTTTTCTGACAACATATGGTTTCTTAACCATACTTGCCAGCAACAATTTTCATCCTTACGCTATGCTCCTCAACATAGGGTACGAATAGTGTTTCCAAGACACACTAAAGTGATTTTCGAACACATTGAGTGTGAATAGTGTTTCGAGAACATACTAAAGTGATTACCAAACACATTGAGAAATATTCCACGCAGATTAAAACGCTTTTATATTATTTCAAAATAGAGAAATAAATAATATTAATTTCCTAAAATATACTCAAATAAAAATAATTAGAATAACAAATAAGGGTATTTGTGAACATCAAAATCATCATAAAAAGACAGAGTATTGTTGAAAACGACATTTGCTCAACAATAAAGAGATCATTTATCAGTGCTTTATTTTTAGCATTAATAAATGGTATTCTTTATCAGCAAATTTTTAGCGCAAATAAAGATCCCAGATAAAATGAAATAATTAAAAAAAATAAAAACTAAAAATTAGTAAATTAAAAAATATATGAAAATTTTTATTAACTAAATAATTATTGATAAAAATGAATAAATTTAATATACATATATACAAATTATAAATATTAATAAATAGTATATATTAAATATATAGATACGTAAATTAAATAAAATGAAATAATAAAACAATAAAAATTAAAAGTGAGTAAATTAAGAAAAATATTAAACATTTTATTAATTAAATAATTATTGATAAAAATGAATAAATTTAATAAACATATATATAGATTATAAATATTAATAAACAATATATATTAAATATAGAAATATCAAATCAATAAATATTCATAATTTAAATAAACAAGAATGAATAAATTGTAATAATTAAACATAAAATGAATAAATTACAAAACTATTAAAAAAATTATCAACGAAAAATTCTTAATAAAAATGAATAAATTTAATATATATATATATATATATTATATTAATAAATATTATATATTAAATATAAATATATTAAATGAATAAAATATCATAATAAAAAAAATTAATGTCTTTTTCATTTTTAATGATTTTTATACATAATTATTCATTAATACATTTAAAATAGAAATATATTCATATATATTTCTTTATATATATATAAATCCATATAATATTTCCTAAAATATGATTTATATAATAAAAAATATTTATTATTACATTAAATAAGTCATATATTTAGTAAAAAAATGGTTTATAATTAAAAATTAATATTAATTAAAAATATGAACTAATTTTATCAAGTAATGGACATAAATGAATGTTGTTTGATTTTTCAATTTAAAATATATCAAACATATGTTACATTAATTTCACACATACATATACGTAATTAATTCATTTTTATATACAACACACACACACACAAATATACGTAATTAATGAAATCTTGTATATAAAAAACACACCTAATATTTATGTAATTTATTCAAATTTTATTATTGATTTCATAATTTCATTATAAGATGATAATTTTAATATATTATGTTTTTAATCGGTAAAATTTATTTATTTATTTTTAATATTATTATAGTTATGTATTATTTATTCATTTTTAATATTTAATATTTATTATTTTTCTTAGGATTTAATCATTTTATACTATTGATTTATATATATTTATTTACTATGTTTTAATATTTTCAATATGTATTCATATTTATTTCAATATATATCCATATTTAAAAAAATTATATTCAATTAATAAAACTTATCAATTGTTTCAAAAATTTTAATGTGTACTCATTTTTTACATGCATGCATTTAAGATTATATATTCATTAATAATGTTAAAAATATATTTGTAAATAAATATTTATAAATAAATATATTTATAAATGTAAATTTACTATATTTATAAATTTTTATATTTATAATTATAAATAAATAAATATTATTTTTTTAAAAGTATTTTTATAATTATAAATAAATAATCATATTTATTTAAATAATTATAAAATTATAATAATTTTTTAAAATAATGAATATATTTACTAAATTTATATATATATTTATCTATATATTTATTAAATATATATAATGATATAAATATTTAAATATAATTTTTTTAAAGTATATATATAATTATAAATAAATAATTATATATTTAAATATTTATAAAATTATAATAAATATACTTAATTAATGAATATATTTCCTATATTTATATTTGTATTTATATATATTTATTACATATATATATATAATTATATAAATATATATATAATGATATGAATATATTTATAATTATAAAATTATAATAAATAAATTTAAATAATTACTATATTTTCTATATTTATATATATTTAGTAAATATATATAATTATATAAATATATATAATGATATAAATATATTTATAGTTATAAATAAATAATTATAAGTATATTTAAATATATATTTATTTATAAGTATATTTATAAATGTAAATTTACTAAATTTATAATATTATATATTTATAGTTATAAATAAAAAATAATAGTTTTTTTAAAAGTAGTTATATAATTATAAATAAATAATCATATATTTAAATAATTATAAAATTATAATGAATAAATAAATAATTATATGAATATATTTACATTTTTTTTTATTTATATTTATAATTATAAATCCTTTATTAACGCTACAATTTTAGAACTGATAGAGATGTATTTTATCAGTGTTTCTTTAGCGCTGATAAAGATAGAGCTTTATCAGTACTTTTTTAGTGGTGATAAAAATATCTTTTATCAACTCTTATTAATTTAGCGTTGATAAAAGGTATCTTTATCCGCAATTTTTTAAAAGCACTGATAAAAGTATCCCTGATTTATATAAATAACCCTAATACACTGATTTCAGACGTAATATCTCAAGCTTTCATGGAAGTCTCCTACAATCGGTGCTCCTCCTCCTTGAATCCAAGGCTTGAGTCAATGTGCGAACAAATCCAAGGCGTGAATCATGGCTCAAATAAAGGCTTAAACAAATCCAATATTTTTAAATATCTCTACTTTCTCTCAAACAAATCAAAGATCGAATCCAAGATATGTTATTTTCACCTACTCCTCACTCGTTGATTTCTTGTTTTGGTTTCACGATATCCCTTATTGATTTCTGGATAGTTTTTTCTGGGGAGGTGGTACCCAAATGTGGTGAGTGTCCTTGTGCCACCTCGAGTTTGATTTAACTTATTTACTTGATTTTGATTTATTTCAAAATGTTATGGATCAACCACTCTAACCTATTATATTTATACCTTTTCTAATTGATTTCATTTTACCTGTCTTGTATACTCTGTATCATTTAGATTTATGAGTTGAGTTTGGATATTTATTATAGTTATGATATATTTAGATCCTTGTTGGTGTATTTATTTTGGACGATGTGGAATGTTTATATAAATGATTTGAATCATATTCATTTGTTATGACTATTTTATTTCTATCTTTTATCTACTCAGTTTATTTAATTTTATAGTAGTATAATAAATGTATGTTCCATGTTGAAATCTCATAATGTTTTTTTATTCTTGATTATTTACTCTTTAAGGAAAAATAAGTCCCAACAACTCTTTATTTTATGTCTAGGAACTATTTTTCAGTTCTTGGGGATCAGGAACACCCTTGGGTTATTGATTCTACTGGTATATGTTTAATATTGTCACACCCTAGGATCCAGTGACATTCCCATGATGATTTTTCATTTGATGATATTAGCTTGGATATCTCTACTACACATATTATTTTCATCCCTTTTTACATTTCATGGACATGTTGTACCAATTTATTTTTTTACTATTATTATACATCACTATTATAATGGATCTCATATTATCTATATGCTATATTTAATTTATGGTTGAGTTTACTTTTTGTTTTTATTATAATTTTTTTTGATAATTTTTTTGAATGAATAAAATTGATTTTGATTTATTTTCATAAGCTCTTAAGTCTGAATTTTTAATTTTTTAAAGTGTTTTCACTTTTAAATGTAATATTACATCCTTTTGATGGTAAAAATTAAATTTTAGAAGAATTATTTTAAATTATTTTTTACCTACATGAGTATAAATGTATTGATCTTAATCATGGTTGCATTTTTTTCCAAAAAGGTTTTACCTTAGGAATTTGAAAAGAGATAAATTTAGGATCCTTTTTACATTGATTATGATTGAATTATTTTGAATTAAATGTTTTATCATGAAAAGTGTTTGAACATACTGATATTTTTTAACCAAATTATAATCAAATAATCAATAATTGAATTCAATCAATGGGTTTTCTACTATTCCAATAGGTGTGTTGTGTATTTTTGACTAGTTGGTTGTATATTTTTATAGAGTCTGGTTAAGTTTTTTATTAATATATTAAATGTTATATTTAACTCTATACCCCTATGGATCAGAAAATATCCCTCGATTTTTATTCCCTATATAGCCATAATTTCCACCATCACTTTTTATAAATCGCCCTCACTGTACCCCGAATTCCACTGGCCCCGATTTCCATCCAGACACCTATAATTTCCATCACCTGTACCAATGATTTATGCTACCATGGGTGCGCCTTTTCTGTGCTTGGTGATTTATCACAAATTGGGTTGGAAAATTAGGTGCACAACGTTGGTGTGGCTTAGTGAGGCACACTATGGTCACCTCTCTGCACCTCACACTAAGGTGAATTGAATAACACACCTTTGACCACACTGGTGTATGTATAGTTTAAAGTTCACTAATTTCAATCCAAACAAGGAACTAAATATGGAATAAAAAATAACTAATTCATCCTTGTTTTAAAGTAGGTAAATTAATAAACATATAATTAAATATAACTAATGATTAGTCATAATAACCTAAAAAAGGCATAAGGTATGACTCAAAAACCAATTAAGAAGTTCTAATAGAAACAAATAAAAGATTCTCATTTAAATATTTTTTTTATATATAAAACCCAATTTAGAAACAATATTTGTTAGGTAAAATAGTTTATTTAATGTTAAGATGCACATGTATAACTCAAATTTGATGAAAATTATGTTTTACACTTTCGATCTTTAAAATATACAAATAACATGTCTTGTTAGTAATGTAAAATTAGGATTTAATAAAACATTTTTAGTAATTAAATTACCTGAGTTTTCAGTAATAGAAACACACTATTTATTTAAGGTATTTATATAAAACTATATCAAGAAAAAATACTTTAAGAAAATATACACATTATGTACTTAATTTTTTTATTTTATTTTAAAAAATCAAACAAGTTGATGATACTTAATAAGTTATCATAAAAAATCATTTTGTCCCACTTAATCAACCCAACCAATATCTCGTCATTGATGTAATAACTAAATCAAGTTTAAGTATTTTTCATTGAATTGTAATTCATTTAGGTTATAGTTAAATAAAATTAATTTCTTTGTAATACAATACAGGGTATAAAAGGGAATACTTAAATAATTATATTTATACCGTTTGAACTCATGATTTAAAACTGAATTTGGGTTTACTAAAAGTACTCAATATATCAAAACATAAATATGTACCAAATTTTAAATATCTTTCTTGAACAAAGGTCTAATAGATGTGAATATTTAAGTTACTTAACCAAAATAAAGTGAGATAAAATAACCCAAACATATCATAGCTATATTAATTTATGGATCTTAAAATGATTTGTACTTATAGAATTTCTAAGCATGAACTTATATAAATTAATTAATTTAAATAATTAAAGAACACAAATCCAAACATTAATTTAATAGAATAAATAATTTTAAAATAAGTAAACATGTTTAACAGAATTTACACAAGATTACAAGAATAAATATATAATATGAACAACACACGTGATGTGGTTTCCATCTCACTGCACCCAATCTCATAGAAAAATTTATTTGGTTCTCCTTTGGCTAAATTTTCACTAAAAATGCTCAATTCTACCCATCTATGTGCTATCTCATCACTCTGTCACAATTCCTAAACAACCTAAATCATTCCATGATCTTCTAAACACCCAAAACAATTTAGAGACTTGAAACTTGGTGTAACTTCATTGTTTATTATTTTCCAAAAAACCAAATCCATTATCATTCTTCACCCTAGGTACTAGAGAACCTCTAATTCAACTCACAATCAGATAAATTCAAATCAAAGCTGAGATCGAATTCACACATGGATGTCATCTACCACCTCATAATATTTTAGAAAATACTTTTCAATGTCATGAATATTTGTAAAACCTTCTTGATGTTGATTCTTGAATAAATTATATTTCATGTGAAATATTGGATTTGTGGATTCTTGTGTGATATTTGATGAATTTTTTTTTGATAAATAAATAGTACCTTGATTGAATTTTGAAAGAATCTTATGGGAACCTAGGTATTTAGCTGGGTATTCTAGGATAATCATGTTAGGATTTAAATTGTTAATTTACTATTGTGTTCTGAAAAAAGTATTCACTTAGACTTTATAAAATGTATAATAACCATTATTTGATTTATAATGGGTGGTGGCCTAGTTATACTTTTTATGTTCATGCCTATTTTAAATATTTTTTTTGAAAAAGTAAAACTTTTCTTTAAATGTTAATATGGGTTTTAAAATGAAAAATTGAGGTTTTCAAATAAAATGAACTAAAATGGATTCTGTTTTTTGATAATCATGAAGTGATTTCAAAGTGAACCTATAAATTTTTAAACCTTTAAAAGTGTAAATATTTCCATTAAAATGATTTTAAACTTTTAATTTATTGTTAATAGTTTTTCATATGATTTTAAAAAAAATCACATGAAGTTAACAATTTTTCTAGAAAAGGGGTTTCATATCCCATTAAGTGTTTTGAAAATAACTGGTGGATTTTCATGTGTAATTAAAAAATTATGTTTCAAGTACGGTTTCAAATTTTTAAAAAGTTGAATTTTGAATTTTTAAAGTGATTCTGATATGAGATTTAAACTTTTAGATAAATATTTGGTAATTTAAAAAGTTTTGGTCTCTTGAAAAGTGTTTTGTAAAGTTTTTGGTTTCTATATGGAATTTGGAAAAAAAAAATTATAGTCATAAGATCAATAATGTGTTATTCATTAATATCTTTCCATAATACTATTTTTTTGGAAGTTATCCACTTATTATTTCATTCATTATAGGGAATATTATTTCTATATTTTATTACTTTTATACCAACTAGGAGCCTCTCCATAGTTCCTAAAATAAGTAGTACTAGAAAATCATGTATTCATTTCCACTAGGACAACATATTGTAGTCCTAGTGAAATAATATTTCTATTTAAGTGATAGTGGTTTCTTTATACTCAATCCAAGGTGATGATGTATATAAACTCATTGGGAATGGATAAATGTGTATAAAAGTGTAAGGGCACCATGAACATGTATTGTATGATCAGATCATCTATGAAACAATTGTGTTCCTAAGAAAATTTTTAGCTTTAGGAAATAAACTATGAAATGTTCTCTGGTGTGTCACTAACTCCAATCCTAAGAACATTTAGAGTCAAAGAGAAAAATTTCATCTTCATCAGCTTTATCTCCTAAATAGTTATTATTTCATTTTTTTTCATGATACTCATCACCCATATTTTCTAGTCATGAACCTATGTTTCTTGAACTGCTCTATGTTAGAGTATGTATCCTAGGACCAACTGATTATACTTTGATTACATGTATATTAAATGTATTGAATATTAATTTAATGTCTTATTACATATTATTCATTATTTCTTCATGGATTTAATATAATAAGTTCCTTGAGTATTTTTTTTCATTGATAAGGTCATAGTAGTTTCCTGCTATGATGAGAACCTTGAAGTACTATGACAATATTCTTAATATAGTTTTGCAGAGAGATAACATACTATGATGGGACACGTAATATTTAAAATTTTAGGTGGGAGTGCTTGTAAGTGGATGAGGCTTCTTCTCATGAAGTTCAAACTTGGTAATCTTTAAGAAGAGAGATTCTGAAAACAGACCCGCTAGTAGTAATTCTTCATTTTTTGGTGTCATTAGATATTCCTATTTGTGAGCATTTTTAATGGTCCTTAGACTTTAATATTATCATTAATTTATTTCATGACTCATGAAATTAGATTTTCTGACCAAATCTATCATTCCATGTGTTGGCGAGATGGAGGGTATATTGGGTGCATCATGGTTGACATATAATTAACGGATAATTCAAGAAATAATTTTTTCCTTTCATATTTATGGAAGTTGATATCTCAACCCTTTAATTGGGATAAAATCATCGAATTAAATTCCATGGTCATAGTGAAACGACGTGTTTATTTAAGACAATCAAATAAATATGTATTGGGTAAATAGGTTGATGACACAATCATAAAACCTTCTTGATGAGATATTGTGATAAATGGACTATATTACACAGTGAGCATTCATATTTGGTTTTCAACATTATGAAATAATGTTCTTTCTATTGGGTTCCTTGAAAATTTTCTAGACATTAATCTTGGACTTTAGGCAAGCCCACCTAATGTAAACTAGAAATAATCCAAGAGGTTCACACACTAAGTCTTTTTGTTTAACTTGATTAAATTATATTTGAGTTTAATTAATGGAATAATTATTATTCTCATGTATGAGGAATAATTTTATTCATTTTATATTGATCACATAAGTTAAACAAATATTTGTTCTCCGGTGTGTGAATAAAAATATATTTTTTCATTTTATTGAATATTTAATAAATATTTATCTGCTATTATGCGAATGAAATGTTTATTTATGAATAATTTTTTTTTCAGGTGTTCAATAAATGCAAGAGGAGTTCAAATGAACCAAGTCCATGTTTGGTGAAAAATATTAATTAAAAACCTCTTTAAATAATAATTGTTATTTTTCAAGTTGGTACACACCAAAAAATATTATTATTATTATTATTTGTCATGAGGTTTATTAAATGTAATTAATGTTATTTAATGGCCAAAATGAAATTAAATAATGTTTTAACCTAAATCCTAACTTTATAAATAAATGGATGTGTCTATTTTTTAGGGTATCCAAAAATTGAGAATATAGAATTGTTGTGCATGAATAATTCTATCTTGAATCCTCCTTCTCTATCCCCCTTAATAATGAGAATTGAAAGATATATTTCTTCAAGATTGAAGAATGAGCGATCAACAAAAAACAACACAAGATATTTGACTCACTGCTCTAGCACCTAAATATCAACTGTTGTTTCTCAGATATCATAGGATCATGTGTGGATCATCGGTAGAGGGATTCTATCATTGGATCCTTATAGTGAAATGAATATAATCTGAAAGGGTCTTTTTAGATGGTTAACATTCACTAATGAAGAAAGTTCCTAAGACCATGTATTTATTTCATCAAATAATAAATTAATTAATTATTAATTTGATATGAAAGATCCTTACTCTTGGTTTTAGAAAATTATTATTAAAATAAAATTTAATATATTTGCCACCAATTCACACTTCTGTTGTACCCAGAACCATCAAGTGGTATCAGAGTGGTCACGTTTAAATTTAAAATTATTTTTTTTATTTTTTTTATCTATGTGAAATTTTGGTTAGATTTTAATTGAATTTTATTCTATCTTTAATTTAGTTTTAATTAACATGTTATTGATATGTTAATAATATTTGTTTAGAGTTTCATTTTCTTAAAGTTTTAGGAATATATGAAGAATGACTGAAGATTCTAGTAGTAAGTGTCAAATATTTGGCTGGTATAACTATGTTACATGACGTGTAGTTGAAGACAACATCGTATACCCATGTGCATTGTTCCTAGATATGTCGAGCAGTTAATTACATGTGGTGCATTTATTTCACATCACGTGTTGATTGGTCCGACCTGGAACAGGACAAGTAGATACATTGCATGTATCTAGATTGTACATGTTATGTAATCTGGATGAGTTAACATGCCGAAGCCCAAGCATATGACTCAAATACCTGGAAACTGAGGTACGTGGCATTTAGCTAGACTATACACACCATGTAGTCTCCAATTAAATGAAATAATTTAAATTTACATTAAATTGAAAATTTCAGCATTAAAACATTATTTTATTGATTAACACACCAATGTGTGTCTGAAAATTTAATAATGTTTTTAAATAATATTAAGTTCTCAATTAATTTATTGTAATTAATATGTAATTATTGGTTATATCATTTATTTTACATAAATGATAGGTATCTCCAATTAATTTCAAATAATCATTAATATGAAAGAGAATTAATTAATTAATTAATAAAAGTTGATTAATCTTAAATAATAAATAAGGAATAAATTAATTAATGTTCTCCAGTTACTTTTTCATATTCATTGCATGTATGACCATTCATGAGCTTGACCAAGACCTCTGTATGTTTTGGATGTTTTAATTTTATTTATTTCATGTGTTTATAGTTATTTATTATTAAATTAAATATGATGGCATTAGTGGTGTCCCTACCTTCATTATTACATAAGGCCTGTATATACAAGGATATAATTTCCACTAGGTCATAGGTTGATTTAATGTCTCCTCATTAAATCATCCATTTGATAAAACTCACAAACAAATCATTTAATTGTTTTTTTTATTTCTATCTATGCAATTAGTTATTTTAAGGATGGAAGGTCATGATCACATAAATAAATGAATTAATGTGAAAATATGGAATTTAAATAAATTTATTATGTGTAAATGTTTTATCCTACATGGTTAATTAATTAATTAATATCCCCTTAATATAACAAGACATGTAAAGGATGAAACGAGATAAAATTTATGCATAATAAATTAAATAGATGAATTATGCATAAATGTTTTATCTATCATGGTTAATTAATTAAGTAACATCCACTTAGTATTAATAGGACTTTTAAAGGATAAAACAAGATAAAATTTATTCATAATTAATTAAAATTCCATAACCTAATATTAATTTAGATTGGGCATTCAGTTACTTGATGAAGAACATAACTCAATAGAACTAGGTGTTTGACCAACCCTTGTTGGGATACTTACTTTAATTAGGGGATTTATTATGAAGGATTTGGGTTAACTTATCCATTTTAAGTCAATAGAAGTATCCCTTTATAGGCATGGTGTAATTTTGAGGAAAGTGTTGAGGAAATCCAAGTCCGGATTTCTAGATTGGGGAATCCATTCAACGAATCAAGGAGTTGTAGTCCCATAGTTATAAAATAATTACCTACCTAAATAACATCAAATAGTTTGACCAACCCTTTTGGGGTTATTTTAAGGGGAATATGGATCCTTTCAACTATAATGTTAAAGAAACTAGACATTCCAAGATCAATTGTGAGGGATTTTGGGACTAGATAAAATAATTGTATATTTAATAAAATCAATCAATTTATTATTTCTCACATGATCTGTAATCAAGAAAAAGTTATAATAATATGCTCATTTAATTTTATAATAAAATGAAAAGATCATCATCTAAATTATCCCTATGATCAATATTGGAGAAAGATAACCTCATAAATGGCAGTAAATTTCAGGAGTGGTTTAGACAAATTTGGGTTGTTCTACGCTATGAATGAAAATCTTAAATGTTATAATCCTCAATGGATGATCTACCATATAAGTATATGAGTTATGAAGAGTTCCATTTCTATAAAGAATATGTAATTGACAAGATGGATGTTTAATTTATGATTATTTCATCAATGACTAGTAAACTCATGAAGTCTCATGAAAACATTGATACAGATTACATGCTTGAGTACCTCCATGGTATTTACCAAGAGAGAACTATATAGGAACAGTTTGATATTTCCAAGGCACTCTTTCATAAAAATATTGGAGAGGGTTCCCTAACTGGGCCTCATGTAGTTAATCTCATCAGCTACATTGAGCACCTAGAGGTTCTTGGGTTTAAAATCTCTAAACAACTAGGCACTGATATCATTCAAGAATCCACCCCTTATATCTTCTCGATCATTTTTTTTAATTTTAATATGGAAAACATTGAAAATTATCTACAATATCTTCTCACTCTTATTCTCCAAGTATATGAGGATATGAAGTATGAAAATCCTTTTGTCCTTATGGTGAACAAATTGAAAGGGAAAGAAAATATATTTAAGACCAAATATTCTTCACGCCCTTCCAAGAAGATGAAGATTAAGGGGAAATCAAGGGAAAAAGATGTTGTCTATTTCACATGTGTTAAGAAGGGTCACTGGAATAAAAACTACACCTAGACAAAGAATAAAGGGGAATATTTAGGTGCATTTTTCATCGATTTCAATTTATTTGTTTCTAAAAATTGGGCATTAGATATAGCTTGTAGTGCTCACATACCAAGTAGATTCATCAATATTTATTGAGGGGAGATAGTTCTATGAACATCCAGTAGAACTAAACTTGATGTTTTAGCTATTAGGGACTACCACCTCATGTTTCCAACTGGAATGATCATGGTTTTGAAAGGTTGTTATTATGTTCCATATATTACCAAAAACATTATTTCTATATCCAAACTTAATATTCATGGATTTATTTTCAAACATGGGAATAAATGTTGCTTATTTTATTAATATATCATTTTTTATGGTAATTAAAATTTAAATAATGGTCTCCAAGTGTTGTATTACATGAACTAAGTAATAAAAATTGATAATGATGCTAATTTACATGACTCATACCAAACCCAACTTTGGAATCACTAGATAGGTCATGTAAACGAAAATTTCTTAACTAAATTACATAAATTTGGGTATTTAGATTCTTTTAAACTAAAACCATTTGGTTATTGTCACACATGTTTACAAGAAAAAAACCATGACCCGTTTAGTGGGATAGGTGAAAGGTCTAAATATATTCTTGAATTAGTTCATACTGATATGTGTGGACCATTTACTATTTAAGAAAGGGGTGTGTACTCATAATTCTCAACTTTTACTGATGATTTTAGTAGATATGTATTTTTTATAATTAATGATCTATAAGTCATATTATTTTTATAAATTCAAGGAAAACAATAATGATGTTGAGAACCATATTACTAAGGAAATTATGAAACTCCTCTCAGATCGTGGTGTAAAATATATTAATCAAGACTTCATTGATTACTTATGGGATTTTGGTATCCTATCCCAACTCACTCCTCTTGACACACCTCAGTGGAATAGTGTAAGTGAAAGGAAGAATCACACCTTGTTAGAAATTGTGAGATCAATTATGGGTCAAGTGATTCTTCCATTATCCTTTTGGGGTTACACATTACAAAAAATAGATATATACTAAACCAAGTACCAACTAAATCTATAAATGGTATTACATTTTAATTTTGGAGTTGAATAAAATCCATGTCATCAAATTTACATGTGTGGGGAAGTGAAGAATTTGTTAAGGAATCTTAAGGTAACAAACTTGAACCCCAATACAAAAAGTGTACCTTTATAGGATACCCCAATGAAACAAGGGGTTTTTACCTATACGAAACCTGAGAAAAAATGTTACAGTGGAAAGACATTCCATATTCATTGAGAGGGATCACATATCTAAAAGTGACGGTGGGAGGGAGATATAATTATATGAACTCTAGGATCAAGGTACACAAGTGTTGGTACAATAACAGATTCCATAAAGCCCCTTAGAAGATGAAACTGTTTCAAATAAACAAGTACTATGTAAGAGTAAAAGAGTGTTTAAAGAACCAAAACATTATGGTATTCTAGTCACTGAGAATGGTGACTCATGTTTAGTTGATAAAAATGGTCCTCTAACCTATAAAGAAGTATTAAGTGGCATAAGAGTTTCCAAGTGGAAAGAATCCATGAATTCCTTAATGGATTCCATATACTAAAACCAAGTCAGGATTTTGGTAGACCCTCCAGTAGATGTAAATCCCATTTATTTCAAATGGTTATTCAAGAAGAAACTGGACATGGATGGAAAAGTTAGTAACTATAAGGCATGATTGGTTAAAAATGGGTTCAAAAAATGTTAAGGCAATGATTATGATGAAACCTTTTCACCATTTTTAATGATGAAATCCATTATAATTCTACTTTCCATTGTGGATTATAATGACTAGGAGGTTTGGAAAATGGATGTCAAAACTAATGGTATCGTTTAAAAAGATTTATATATGACACATCTCAAAGGGTTTGCGACTCTAAAGGATGTTAATAATATATTAAATTTTCAAAAATCCATTTATGTATTAAGGAAAGCATCTTAATCATGGAACATTTGTTTTGAGGAATCCATAACAAAATTTGGTTTCATAAAGAATGAGTGTGAGAATTATGTATAGAAATGGTTTATTGGGAGTGTATTTATTTTCCTAATTGTATATGTTGATGACATATTACTCATAGAAAACAAAATACCATTATTAAAGTATATTAAGGTGTGATTGAATAAACTATTCTCTATGAAGGACTTGGGTGAGTCAGCATGTACTCTTGGGATCAAGATCTATAATGATAGATCTAATAGGTTTCTCGACCTATGTAAAAGTACATACATTGACCAGATACTAATGAGATTTGGTATGGAACAATCTAAAAGGGGATTATTTCTAGTTTCACATAACATTATTCATTATAGTAAATTGTGTCCTCATACACATGAGGAAATAAATAGAATAGAAATGATACCTTACACATCATAGATTGGGTCAGTCATGTATTATATTCTATGTATTATGTTAGATGAATCTTATGCATTAATTGTGGTAGGAATGTATCAAGATGATCTAGGTGACCACTATTGGATGGAAGTCAATACTATCCTTAAGTATGTGAGGTATATTGTGGATATGTTCATGGTTTATGGAGGATATGAGGAACTATTCATCATATAATCTATAGATTCTAGTTTCCAAACTGATCAATATGATATGGAGTCACAATTGGGATACATCTTCACTTTGAATGAAGGTGCTTTGAGCTGGAAAAGCTCAAATAAGGATATGGTCATAGATTCTATAGTATATTCTAAGTATATTATAGATTCTAACATAGATAAGGAAGTAGTATGAATATAAAAATTCATCCATGTTCTTGATGTGGTACCTAGTAGTAAAGATCCTATCACTATCTATTGTAATAATACTGCAGCGGTGGCTCTCATAAAAGATCCAAGGTCACATAATTGGAAGAATCACATACATCAAAAGTATCATATCATAAGGGATTTTTCTTAGAGAGGTGATGTTTTTGTGAGAATTATTTCCATAGAAGATTAAATGGAGGACCCCTTGACTACCTATTTGACTAAGCAGAAACATGATTTTTTTATGAATTCTAGCAGACTAAAAGTTATAGGAAGTTAGCTCTAGTCCATGTGGGTTTTTTTTAGAGTTAGTGTCCTAGAACCAGTTGATTTTACATTGCTTACATCTATATTATATGTATTGAATATTAATTTAATATCTTATTACATATTTTTCATTGGTTTTTTATGGCTTTAATGTAATAATGTCCTTGAGTATTTATCTCATTGATAATGTCATAGTAGTTCTCCTCTATGATGTGAACCATGAAGTGCTATAAAAACATTATTAATATTGTTTTTTTGGATAATATACTATTATAGAACACATAGTATTTAGAACATCAAGTGTGAGTGCTCATAAGTGGATGAGGATTCTTCTCATGAAGATCTCACTTGGTAATCTCTAAGATGGGAGACTATGAGAATAGACTCACAAGTAGAAATTCCACATGTTTTGGTGTCATTAGATATTTCTATCTATGATCATGTGTAATGGTTCCTAGAATTTAATATTATCATTTATGTATGTCATGACTCACACACTTATATTTACTAACCAAAACCATCACGCCATATGTTGGCAGGAACAATAATATATTGGGAGTGTCACGATTGACATGTCATTAATGGATAAGTCATGGATGTAGTTTTCCTTACATCTTTATGGAAGTATATATCTCATCCATTTGATTTGAATAGAACCATATCACTAAATTCCATGTCCATGGTGCAACAGCATGTTCATTTCATATAGTCAAAGGAAGATGTATGGAGTAAAAAGGTTGATGACACTATCATGCAACCTGCTTGATGAGATGTTGTGAAAAAGGGATTATATTACATAGTGAGTGTTCGTATATGGTTTTCAACATTATGACATTAAGTTATTTATATTGCGTTCCTTTACCCATTTCTAGATAGTAATCTTAGACTTTAGACAAGCTTTCCTAATTCCAAAGAGAAGGAATCCTAGAGAGTCACACACTAAGTGTTTCTATTGATCTCGATTAAATTATATTTCAGTTTAATTAATGTAATAAATATTATTCTCAAGTATGAGGAATAATTTTGTTTAAGTTATATTCATCACTTAAATTAAATAAATATTTATTCTATGATATGTGAATAAAAATATTTCTTTTATTGAATACTTAATAATTATTTATTCACCAATATTATTTATGAATAAATTTTTTATTCGAGTGTTAAATAAATGAAAGAGGACTTCAAATGGGCCAAGACCATATTCAGTGACAAATATTAATTAAAAATCAGATTAAATAATATTTTTTATTATGAAAGTTGAAGCATGCCACAAAACAATATTATTATTACTATTATTATGTGGAATCAGGTTTATTAAAGGTAATAAATGTTATTTAATGGTTCAAATGAAATTGGATAATATTTTAATATACCTCCTAACTCTATAAATAGGTGGTTAAGTATATTTTGTAGAGTATCCAAAAATTTATCACATATAATTTTTACGCACAATGATTTTTGTCTCGAATCCTCATTCTCTCTCCCTCTCAAGAATGAGAAGCACTAGAGAGATTTTTTCAAGACCAAATAATAAGAGATCAAAAACGAACAACACAATATATTTGACTCCTTATGCTAGCACTCTGATATTGACTGGTGTTTCTCAGATACCATGTGATCACGTGTGGATCACTGATAGAGGGATTATATCCTTGGATCCTCATAGTGCAACAAATATAATCTAAAAGTGTCTTTTCATAAAATCAACATTAACCAAAAAATAATGTTCCTGATCCCAGGTATTTATTTATTCAAATATTAAATAAATTAGTTATAAATTTTACCTGAAATATCCTTCCTCTTGGTTTCAGAAAATGATTATTAAAAGAAATTTTAATATATAACCCACTATGTCATGCTTCTACTATACTCACAACCAACACTCATAGCAGTAGTCATCCCATAAGGGTTACCAATGATCATTTTTAATGAATTCATAGTATAAAACCTACCATAGTGGAGTAATTATTTTCTTAAATTCAATTACACATTTCCTTCAACGAATACTAAAATTATTTGAAACAATCCAATGTTGGGTTCCCCTTATTATAATTATCTATAACATCCACCTTTGATAATGAGTATCTTATGTTCATTTATTTATTTATTATAAAAAAATGAATATTTTATGAACCTAATAGGATATAAATGAATAAAAATAGTGTACACTAATTTTATAAAAAAATATCATGAAGATGGAGTTAAATACTTCATCCAGTTTTCAATAGAGCATGTATATGATCCTTCTCAAATCCTTTGTCCATGTTTATGTTGTTTTTATTAAAGAAAAATTAGTACAAAAGATTTGTAAGAACATTTTATTTTTCATAGAATATATCATAGCTATAATGTTGGACTAAACATGGGAAAAAATTGAATGTGCACGCTGAATGGGATGATATTGTGGTTTATAGATAATTTGATATGAATACTGGTGTAAATGATGATGAAGATCGCATGAAAGAAATGAAAATTACAATTTAATATGAAATTTTTTATTGTACGAAGTTGTTTGAGAAGTTAAATAGTTATTCTAAGAGACCATTGTATTATACTTGCACTAAATACACACCTTTTTTAGTTTTATTGAAGTTGTATAATTTGAAAGCTGGCATCGGGTGGAGAGAAACTAAATTTACAAAACTAATTCATCTCCTAAATGATATGATACCAGAAAAAAATTAACTTATATGTTAAAAATATGATGCTAAATGAATTCTACATTCAATGGTCATGATCTATAAAAAATACATTCTTGTCCAAATGATTGCATATTGTTTCACAAGGACCATGAATCACTCATAAAATTCCTTAAGTGTCATGCATATCGATATAAGAAAAATGAATCAAGTAATTAAAAAAATTTATGGTACATTCCTATTATTACATGGTTTAGAAGACTATATGGATGTGTGGAAACCATGTGACAATTGACATGGCATGAATATACAAGAATAAAATATTGGAACCTACATCATCCAACATATTATCCTCGATGGAAGAAAATTGATTTTGAGTACCCTAAATTTGTAAATGAGCTAAGAAAATTTCATCTTGAATTATTTGCATATAGAATAAATTATTTTTCTTGTATCGAGTAGTACTCCAAATACATGGCCTGTTATATTGGTAAATTATAACTTGCTTCCATGGTTATTCATGAAGTGAAAATACATTATATTGCCTCTACTTATATCTGAAAAAAAAACTTGGTGATGATATTAATGTCTATTTGGATCCATTGATTGAATATCTCAAATTTGTGTGGGATAATAGTTTCACAATGTATGATTCTCATAAAAGTAAAAAATTCACATTAAGGGACATGTTTTACAGGATGATAAATGACCTTTTTTTTAAAAAACAATTTCAGGCTAGAACAATAAAAGAATGCAGGGTGTCTCATTTTTTATGAATGAACACACTCAGTTCAGTAGAAAAATTCCTCGAATACTATGTTTTCAGTCATCATAAAATCTTACCTTGATGAAATAAATACCAATCTTGGATGATAACATTCAATGGAAATACCTAACAAGGTACAACACTATCTCACCAATGGGAAATCAATTGTTTGATAAAGTAAAATAAATTAAAACTATTTTCAATAAACCATTTTTTGAAAAAATTATGAAATTAGGATGGAAGAAGAGATAAATTTTCTTTTAATTACCGTATTAGAATTGTTTTTACATAATAATTTTTTTTATGTCATGCACGTAGAAATAAATGTATTTAATAGTGTTATTGTAACATTACTAAATGTTATTAGAAAAATAAAAGATGGAATCAAGGATAGGTTGGACCTTATTGACATGGGGATAAGGGATGTGTTGGCACTAATAAAGGGTAAAGGGTAGACTTTTCTTCCCCCAGTAGCTTTCATTCTATCCGAATTGGGAAAACTAAAATTTATCATTTTCTGTAATAGTGTAAAAGTTTCACATGGGTATTCATCAAAAATCATGAATGCCATGTAATTAACTAATTTGAAGTTATAGGGACTAAAATCACATGAATTTCGTGTTTTGATGCATGATTTTATGCGCATTTTTTTACATTAAATTCTACCTAAAAATGTATGACATGCATTAACTAGACTCTGCTTCTTTTTCAAAGATATATATATTAAAGTTATAGATCCGGTGAAGTTTCTAATCATGAATAAGGAGGTTGTAGTCATAATATGTGAATTATAGATGTTCTTCTCACCACCATTATTTGATATAATGGTCCACCTGAGGGTTCACTTGATTAGAGAGGTTCAACTATGTAGTCCTATCTATTACAAATGGATATACCCCATTGAACATTATATGTATAGTTTGAAAGGGTATGTCAAGAATTGACATTATCCAAAAGGTTTTATTACATAATGATATATTATTTAAGAGGCTATTAAATTATATATTGATTAACTATCATATATTGATATAATTGGTATTCTAAAGTCTCTTCATAATGGATTCACTATGGGTGAAGGGATTTCTGGAAGAGATGTTGTTACAATTACTATCACAGAGTGGGAGCAAGAGCACCTTTACATTTTTCATAATATTAAAGATGTTGATCTATATGTTTAATACCATAAACCAATTCTTAGATATTTTAATCCATCTAGGAATTAAGTATGGATATCAAATACATCTAATCAACAGATTATAGGATGGTTCAAAGATCAAATCTATAAGGAGTTATCTAAAAATACGAATTCAATTGTCAAATGACTTCGATGGCTAGCTAGGGGACCAAATTCAAATGTTATATATTACACTAGTTTTGTATTAAATAGTTATACATTATATACAAATTAACATGATGACTATAGTATGATGAAAAATAGCGGATTTTCACTTAGGGTATATGAGATTCACATATCTGATTCTAAGGATAGAAATCCAATTTATGCGAATATGTAATATTTCAGAATTATTGAACAGATATGTATGTTGGATTATATAACATTTAAAGTACTAATTTTACATTGAAAATGGGTTGAAAATAAAAGTGAAGAGAATGTTGATGAAATGGGATTTTTGAAGGTGAATTTCAGTGTAGAAGTGGAAAAGGATAAGCCATTCATAATGTCATCAAAAAAAGTATAAGTATTTTTTGTCTCAGATCTAGAAAAAGATAATTGGTTAATTTTCCTACTAGCAACTAAAACAATTGTCGGGTTAGATGAAAATTCAATTTAGGATGACCCTTTCATTGGGATATTGCAATCTATTCATGGAGGTCCTAATGTAGACAATTTCTTGTATGTTATAAGGGACCACAAAGAGGGGATTTGGATTCTTGATAGAGGATCCAAATCCATTAAAACTTTAAAAATAGAGTTCAATGATAATGTTAAAGTGGTTTTTAATATACTATTATTTTTCTCATAATATTATTTGTTCTCTACAACATTAATATAATATAAATTAAATGTTTGACTAATCATGTAGACAAAAAATGTCTTCTGCACATGATGATTTAACCAATCCCGAGGAAGAAAAAACCGTTGATGATAAAATTGTAGAATTATTAAGGGATCAACCACATGTTGATGAAAAAAAAATGACACAACATCACAGTGCTGAATATAATTATCATGGAAAGAAGTAAGGGTATAAAATTTGAGGTTGGATGGAATCAACGCATCCAACCTATTAACCCCAAAAAGTTAATGTTGCTTATTTATGTTGGGTTCATAATGAGGATGAATGAGAAAATTTATATAGAATCATGGTTCCATGTACAACATGTAATGAAGGAAACCCTTTGGGAATATATAACGGTAATGTTATGATATACTTTCGCAATTTTAAAAAAAAATTTATAATGAAATATTGATTTAATTTTTATTATTCCTTGTAGAGTTCTTTTATTTTATAATATTTTCATAAGAAATATGTCTTAATAGATACTATAAAATCCTATAGAGGCTTATAAACTCTTCTTAGAAAGTTACATCTCAGGGATGATGATGTGAGAGTAAATCTCCACCCACTAGTTAATAATTCTCACATTATAAAGTAGATAACATGGAATGATTTCATCATTCATCACAATGATAAATAATTTTAGGTGCATTATAGTTGATAATATGTTATTTTAAATTATTTCTTTTATCCAATTTGATTAAAAATTATATATTTATGAAAGAGAAAAAGTGTGATTAAAATAAATAATGTGAATAAAAACTAATGTACCCCTATCACAAAGAAATAATGGGGTATGCTTCACTAGAAAATAAATTGATATGTATTTTAAATCAAAAATAAAAGTTTTATATTCAGATCAATATATAAAAATTTTATTCCATTTTCATCTCATATCATGTGTTATAGAAGGAGTCTCTCACAAATAAGGAGGGTAGACTAGTTGATGAAAACACAAAAGCAGTATAGGAAACATGTGTATGCATGACATAATAGTAATTCATTATTATTTATAAAATTATTAAATAAAAATATCTATTTATTTTTATATGTTTTCTATACAGTTTATACACAAGAATCAATAGTGACTGTATAGGAAGAAAATCTATTTTTAGTAGCTTTGAAGCAGTTATAACAATATGGTCATATTATAGGAGTAGGTATTTGAGTGTCTCTTCAAAAATATTTCGAGAAGATAAAACCACAAGAATATACCTATAAGATGATAAAAGGATTATAGGCACAAATATATTCTTTGTAAGATGTTATTGTCTAGTCTATTTTGGTAGACCAATGTATGATAAATGATAAAAAATGACTGATAGTGGAATAAATATTTGTACAGGAAGAACCAAATGACCCCACTATCTTAGAGGCTAGTAATTCTCCTCAACCACATACCTTACACATGGTAATAAATGTTTTCATTACTATTTCTCCTAAATGTGAATCAAACTTTTTTTGATAACTTTATTTTACTAAAATTATGCATGGTAAAGTTGTATGCGATTTTTATCTGTCAACACCAAAAAACCACCTTGTTGTGAGGGGTACAATATATAATATCTCAAGAGACAATATACATAATAAATAACTCACAAAAGATCACATGGGAGTAGGTACTGAGGTATCTCAATAAATGACTTATGATTTTCATGTTCCACTTGATGATTCAGATATTACAATGGTCTATGATGCTATTGGAACTTTTGTTGCATTGAAATCTAATCTTATAAAGATACATGCAGTATGTTTTTAATATAATTTTTCTAATGAAAAACCTGTAATAGTTGATTAAAAAAGGTTTGAAATTAGGTATGGTATTACATATGGATAAAGTGATGGGGAAATAGAAGGTTGAATCAAGACAATCTAGTAAATCGACCAAGAAATCAAAAGGACCTTTCGGAAGTACCTTCTCCCCACCAGTTCCAAATAAACATTTATTATCATTACAACTTCATGTAGACACCACATTAAAAGATGAAAATGTATCTTAAATTATATATTAAGAAGATATATTTTGAAATTTTTTACAGACATAGTTGGACATGAGAGTATAAATGAGATTCTCAAGTTTGAATGTTTGGGAATCTCGGTTTTGAATACATACATAAGGTACATTTTCATAATAATTATATCCAAAGAGTAATATAATATGTTCATTAAAGTTAAAAACTATTCGTATTTTATATAGGAGTTTATATTACTACTACATAAAGGATAAACCATGTGAATCCTGATTTGGATTGATTAATACATGTAAAATTTATAAAGAAAAAACTTCTTTAGAGAAGGAAGAAATTGATAAGAATAAGGATGATCTATACAATGAGTTTGAGAAAAAAAATTAGACAAAAAAATCATTTTGATGCCTACATTTTAGGGGTAAAATTATACAATTTAATCACATAAATTATATATTAATTTTTTTTATTACTTATTTGTTTTTTAGAGAGAATATGATACTGATCTCACTCAATCTGGATAACCTAAATTTTTATTTTTTGGATCTAATTCATGTATATCTAACAAAACGACCACACATGATGTGTATTATGAATTTGTAATACCCTAAAAACAATATTTTTTAGATAAACTTCAAATTATATGTTTTAGTCTACTTTTTAATAGCAATTATTTTATGATTGGGAGTTTTCTAAATATAGGCTAATTCATGCCATGAAGTCAGTGACTATCCATAAAAAATCTTATGAATTACTTCAAATGGAAATATGTTAAGTTATATATAGTAATATTTATCTATCAAAACATATTTCGAATCAATTTACTTATTATGGTCAATGTTTCTACAGTTTATGAAGCAAGATAATGGAAATGATTTTTGAAATTATATTTTCAAATTTACGAGATAGATCACAAAACATGAAAATAATAGAATCTTCAAATAGGTAATTTCTAAAGGTAATTGCAATTTCATTAAAAGTATTTCCTAATCATTTTTATATGTATATTTTCTTAGTACTACCAAGATTTATAAAAACCTTTATACTAAAAAAACAAGAGATGATTGGGTAGAATACATGGTGTTAGAATGTTTTCTGAAAAAAACAATTAAGAGATTACTTGCTATATTTATGATCTAGTGTGAGATGTGACCTTAAAAATATATTTGGGGTTTGAATCATTAGTATTATAATGATTATATATTATTTTTGATTTATTTATCAAGGATAAGTATAATGGAGGAAATCAGTTTGTTCTGAAATGAGCAGAAAACATGGTGTCTGAATGTATACAGGCATCATGAAGAGGTGACTTCCTAATAATTTTTTAGTTCATTTTTTAATCATTTTAACTAATTTTTTATTTAATATAATTATAATTTTTAGAATAAAATTATACTAATTCCTTCTCTAAGTTTTCATCATGGGTGGTGGTAAATGATAAAAGAAAAGAACAATATCATGGTTTCACTTTGGTGGGTAGTGGAATTATTTGGTCTATTAGGTTATCAATTAGATGCATGATATAATATAAAAAATGCTAGTGAAATCTATACAGGTAACACATCAAGTTTAAATTGGTGAAATGGATTGACTAAAACTGATGGTTTTGAATGCACATGATGTAAAATTAAATCATCCCTCCATTATTACACATATAACATCACAATAATTACATGAGTATAGGTGTTTAACATATCATTTATATTCATAAAGATACTTGTTCATTGACTCAACATCAAAAAATGTGTCCAATGGTTCATCAGTAATATTCATGTGCACATTCATTATGTAAAATGGCCTATGTTCACAAGATCATTAATAAAAAACTCATCGTCATTCTCAATAAAAAATACATGAGATTATAGTTGTTCCCACTTTGATGAAAAAATAATGATGATGTTGTGTTAAATTTTATCATCACCCAAAATATTGAAAATGATATACTAATATATAGCACAATCCAGGAAGAATTAATTCATGCTCTATATTTTAGTGCCATTTAGATGTTATAAAGGCTTATAATGCTATTTAATACTATAAAAGGGGGTAAAAATTTTATAATTGTGTTTAGTGCCTTTTGAAAATAAATAATGGGTCACAAAAAAGTTTTTTCCATAAAATAAGGTAAATAGTTTATCATAGAGTTTTTACTCTCTATGATGGTGATAGGGAAATTTGGATTTTATTATGTTCCATAAAAACTCAAATGTAAATATTTATTTTAGTTAAATCAATGAGCACTAATATATTTTCACTATTGGTTAATGTTTTCTATGAATAAATAAAGGGATATCCTAATGTTTAGTATAGTATAGGAATATATAATGTGTTATTTTAGTTTTTTTAGCATATACGAAGGAAAATGTTTATATATGAGTTTCACGCCAACCCATAAGGATAAAAGTTTTAATGGGTAATTTTTTGTAATATGTGAATGTTATGTTACTTTAAAGAGGTTAAATATATCATATTGTTGGGATTTAGCTTCTAAAATATTTTCTTTTAGGGTCATGTAAGATTAACTAAATTCCGTGTATTTTAGTTTCACATGATCAAGAATAATTATATTATAGTTTAATGATATATAACTATATCATATTTCATTTTAGTTGATTTTATAATCATTTTATCTACTTTTTTTAATTAATTTCCTCATTATATTTATATAATACTTATTTTTTTAATTTTCACAAAGATCATGAAAAAATGACTTCATCAATAAGGATGATTTACACATGTACTATGATCATGCACTCAACAAGGATGATGCACTCATGATGATACAATTTTCTTTTTAATCTCCAACTAATTCAACATTATAAGTCATCAAACAATAATTTTGTTAGATGTCCTGGAATGTTAAATGAATTGTAGGATAAAAAGACACGGTGTACCCGATATGAACTAAATTGTAAGGTTTTAGTTTAAAATTGATATTTTATTAATGTATTGTTCCATATTAAGTTTAATTTATTTTTTTATAGTATTACTAAAAAAAGATTTTTTTTCTTATACAGGTGGATTACTTTGCACGAGTTGGGTTGGTTTTTTTGAAGCTACTCATGATCATGAGATAATGGAATTCAAGTCTACAACTGAGATAATGACAACAAGGAAACATGTTAAGATTGTATACAACCATCATGAAAAGTTTAATTCCTACCACTTATTTAATTAATTTTTTAATCATTTTATCTACTATTTTTAAGTTCATTTATTTATCATTTTTATCTAATATTTATTTAGTATTATTCACAAAACTATTGGGAATTCATATTTTTCTTTCAACTATCTGCAAAAATCCAGAAAATATAAAATGCATTCCTTTGTGATGGAAGAGGAAACCCCAAGCTACCTAAAACCTGAAGTGTTTGAGGAAACATGAGGTTTCCTCTTCCATAATAGTGGAAAATTTTCTCTCTTTTCTATATTATTTCATATAGTTGATATAAAAACACATATCATATACTCAATCATACACACCTCAATCTGATACAAAATTTTCTTGGTATGACTCAGTCTGTATATTTTTAGTTTATAATTTTGTTTTAGTCCAAAACACACATCACATACTCAAAACCAATAAAACGAATTAATATTATTTTAATAATTTAAGAAAAAAATAAATAAGTCATTGGTGGTGTGTATAAATCATCTACACCTCAATTTGACGCACGATGTGACTAGTATGACTCAAAGTGCATCTTTTTATTTAAAACTGACATTAATTCTGGTAAAAAAGACAACTAACATACTCAAAACCAAGAAAAAACTATAAAATTGTTTTTATACTTAAGGAAAATGATACATAATTCATTTTTGATATGTAGGAATCAGACACACCTCAATTTGATACATAGTGTGCCTCATATGACTCAAAGGGTCTGTTATCCATTAAAAATTGACATTTTAGTTCAAAAAGTGAAAGTCACTAAAAACTAAGAAAACACACTCATATTTTCCTGATAATTTAGGTAAATAATACATAATTTATTTTTTGATGTGTATAAATCAGTCTCATGTGAAACTAAAATATGATGTGACTGGTATGACCAAAAATTTCATATTTCTAGTTTAAAATGACCTTTTAGTAAAAAAACAAAAGTTACATATTCAAAACTAAGAAAACACATTCATATTGTTTTGATAATTTATTAAAATGATCCATATATAATTCTAGATATGTAGGAATAATCATCATCTCAATCTAATACATGGTAGTTGTTACTCCAAGTGTATCATTTCATTTAAAATTAACATTAATTTTGGTAAAAATGAAAATTGACATACTCAAAACATAGAAAATACATTAATATTATTATTATAGTTTAATAAAATGATCTATAATTAATTTTTGACATGTAGGAATCTTATACACCTCAATATGATACACGATGTTCCCAGTATGACTCAAAGTGTCCGTTATCAGTTTAAAATTGACATTTTAGTTTAAATTTTTTCTCACTCACTAAAAACCAAAATAAACACAGTCGTATTATCTTGATAATTTAGGGAAATTATTTATAAGCCATTTTTTATGTGTAGGAATCATTTTCATACCAAACCAACACATGATTATACCGGTATGACTCAAAGTGCATGTTTCCAATTTAAAATGACATTATAATCATACTCAATACCAATAAAACACATTATTATTATTTTTATAATTTATGAAAGTGGTCCATATGTAATTTTTGACATTTAGGAATCAGCCTCACCTCACTCCAATGCAGGTTTGAATGATATGCATCCAAGTGTGTATTTTCATTTAAAATTAACATTAATTTTAGTAAAAAGAAAACTAGAATACTAAAAACTGATAAAACACATTAATAATATTTTAATACTTGAGTAAAAAGATCCATAACTCATATGTGACACATAGGAATAAGTCGCACCTCAGTTCGATACAAGATGTTCCTAGTATGACTCAAGGTGTCCATTATCAGTTTAAATTTTACATTTTAGTTTGAAAACAATAAATAAATGAAAACCAATATAACATGCTTGTATTGCCTTGATAATTTTGGAAAAAAATTATAAGTCATTTGTGATGTGTTGGAATTATTCTCACATCAAACTGACATATAATGTGACCAGTATGACTCAAAGTGTGTGCTTCCAGATTAAAATGACCTTTTATTAAAAAACACAGGTGACATAGTCAAAATCAAACAAATGAATTTGGATTGTTTTTATACTTTAGTTAAATGATCCATATGTCATTTTTTATGTTTAGGAATAAACCTCACCTCAATATGAATCACAGTGTAATCGGTATGACTCCAAGTGTGTCTTTTTATTTAAAATTGATATCAATTTTAGTAAAAAAGACAATTGACATACTCAAAATCAATCAAACACATTTTTATTGTTTATATATTTTATTTAAATGATCCATATGTCATTTTTGATGTGTAGTAATCAACCACACCTCAATATAAAATGTAATGTGTTTGGAATGACTCAAAGTGTCCATTATCAGTTTAAAATTGACATTTTAGTTCAAAAAGTGTCACTCATTGAAAACCAAGAAAATACAGTTGTATTGTCTTGATAATTTAGAAAAACAATTAAAAAGTAATACGTGATGTGTAGGAATTAGTCTCACATCAAAATGATATATGATGTGATCAATATGACTCAAAGTGCATGTTACTAGTTTAAAATAGAATTTTAGTGAGAAAGATAATTGACATACTCAAAACTGAAAAAAAAAATATTTGAATTGTTTTGATACTGTAATAAAAGGACCCATAAGTCATTTTTGATGTGTAGGAATCATCCTCACCTCAATTCGATGCACATTATAATAGATATTACTCCAAGTGTGTCTTTGATTAAAAATTGATATTAATTTTCATAAAAAAGACAACTAACATACTCAAAACTAGGAAAAATATTTCATATTGTTTTGACAATTTAGTAAAATTATTCGTAATTGATTTTTATGTATATTAATCAGCCTCACCTCAATCTGATACACAATGTTCCTGGTATGACTCAATATTGTTCTTAATCCGTTTAAAATTGCTATTTTAGTTCAAAAAATTCCTCTCACTATAAACTAAGAAAATAAACTCGAATTGTCTTGGTAATTTAGTAAAATGATTCATAAGTCATTTTTGACATGTTGGAATTAGTCTCACATCAAACTAACACATGATGTGACTGGTATGACTCAAAGTGCATGTTTCTAGTTTAAAATGACATCTTAGTAAAAAAAATCACAAGTGACATACTCAAAACCAATAACATGTATTAGGATTGTATTTATACATCATTAAAAATATAAATAAATAATTTTTGACATGTAGGAATCAGCCTCACCTTAATCTGACACACAGTATGACCAGTATGTCTCCAAGTGTGTCTTTTTATTTGAAATTGACATTATTTTTTTATAAAAAAGTCAACTAACATACTCAAAATTGAGAAAATGCATTTTTATTATTTTGAAACTTATGTAAAACGATCCAAAAGTCATTTTTTACATTTATAAATTATACGCACCTCAATATGATACATGATGTTCTCGGTTAGACTCAAAGTGTATGTTATTAGTTTAAAATTGACATTTTAGTTCCAAAGAATCACTCAATGAAAACTAATAAAACACACTCATATTGTATTTATAATTAATTATAATTATTCATAATTCATTTTTTATTTTTAGTAATTAGTCTCATATCAAACTGATATATGATGTGACTAGTATGACTCAAAGTGCATGTTTCCAATTTAAAATGAAATTTTAGTAAAAAACACAAGTGACATACTCAAAACCCAGAAAAATCATTTGAATTGTTTTTATACATTATTAAAATGATTCACAAGTCATTTTTATGTGTAGAAATCAGACTTATCTCAATGAAACACACAATGTGACCTATATGAATCCAAGTGTGTCTTTTTATTTAAAATTGACAATAATTTTAGTAAAAAAGACAACTCACATACTCCAAACCTAGAACACACATTCATATTATTTTTATACTTTATTATAATGATCCATAATCCATTTATGATATTTAGGAATCATCTTCACCTTAATCCAATACACAATGTTCTCGATAGGACTCAAAGTGTTCATTATTAGTTTAAAATTGACGTTTTAGTTCAAAACACATCAATCACTGAAAACCATGAAAACACCCTTGTATTATCTTTATAATTTAGGAAAATGATTCATAAGTCATTTTTTAAATTTATTAATTAGTCTCACATCAAACCAACACATGATGTGACGGGTATGACTCAAAGTATGTGTTTCCAGTTTAGAATGACATTTTAGTAAAAAATAAAAGTATCATACTCAAAATGGATAAAACACATTCAGATTGTTTTGATACTTTATAAAAATTATCCATAAGTCATTTTTGATGTTTTAGAATTAGCTACACAAAAATACGACACAATAAGTAAAATATGTGACTCCAAGTGTATCTTTTTATTTAAAATTGACATTAATTTTAGTAAAAAATACAACTAACATACTCAAACCCAATAAAACACGTTCATATTAATTTTAATACTTTTGTAAAATGATCCACAATTTATTTTGACATGTATTAATAATCCTCACCTCAATCTGATACATAATGTTCTAGGTACGACTGAAAGTGTCTGTTATCAGTTTAAAATTGATATTTTAGTTCAAATAGAGTCACTCACTAAAAACTAAGAAAACATGATCATATTTTCTTGAGAATTTATTAAAATTATTCATAAGTCATTTTTAATTTATAGGAATCTATATCACATAAAATCGATACACAATGTGACTAGTATGACTTAAAGTGTTTATTTACAGTTTAAAATGACATTTTAGTAAAAAACATAAGTGATATACTCAAAACTGAGAAAATAATTTCATATTGTTTTTCTACTTTGGTAAAACGATCCATAAGTCATTTTTACATGTAGAAATCATCCTCACCTAAATCTGACGTATGTTTTGACTGATATGACTCCAAGTTTGTCTTTTTATTTAAAATTGATATTAATTTTAGTAAAAAAGATGAGTAACATACTCAAAACCAAGAAAACACTATCATATTATTTTGATACTTTAGGATAATGATACATATGTAATTTTTTTATGTGTAGGAATCATCTTCACCTCAATACAATACATGATTTTCCTAGTAGGAACCAAAGTGTCTAGTATCAGTTTAAAATTGACATTTTAGTTTGAAAATCATCTCTCACTAAAAACCAAGTAAATACACTCATATTGAATTTATAATTTATTAAAATTATTCATAATTCATTTTGGATGTGTAGGAATCAGTATCACATCAAGCCAACACATGATGTGACCGGTATGAATCAATGTTTGTGTTTCCATTTTAAGATGACATTTTTGTAAAAAACACAAGTGACATACTAGAAACCTATAAAATTCATTTGGATTGTTTTGATAGTTTATAAATATTATCCAAAAGTCATTTGGGATGTGTAGGAAGCATAATATACTCGATCTAACACATGGTGTAACGAATATAACTCTAAGTGTGTCTTTTTATTTAAAATTGAAATTAATTTTATTAAGAAATAGAATTGACATACTCAAAACCAATAAATTTTTTTTTATTTTTTTGATAATTTAGTACAATAATCCATAAGTCATTTGAGACATGTAGAAATCATCCTCACCTCATTCTGATACACGATATTCTCGCTAAGAAATCAAAGTGTCTGTTATTGGTTTAAAATTGACATTTTAGTTCAAAAAGTGTCACTCACTGAAAACTAAGTAAACATGGTCAAATTATCTAGATAATTTATTAAAATGATTCATAAATAATTTTTTATGTTTAAGAATCAATCTCGTATCAAACTAGAACGTGATGTGACTATTATGACTCAAAGTGTGTGTTTCCAATTTAAAATGACATTTTAGTAAAAAACAAAAGTGATATACTCAAAATTGAGAAAATGCATTCATATTATTTTGATAATTTATTAAATGGACCCTAAGTCATTTGGGATGTGTAGAAATCATCCACACATCAATCAGATGAACAGTGTGACCATTATGACTCCAAGTGCATGTTTTCAATATATAAGTGTCATTTTAGTTTACAATGTGCATCACATCACCAAAACCAAGAAAACGTGCCTAATTTTTTTTCTGATCATTATATCTGTTATTACTTAATTAATTTCCTTATTTTTTTATCTTAACTTATTTGGTTAATTTTCCTAGAGATAATTCTTGAAGACAAACAAGAAATAGTGTGACATGAAAGAATCAACTGCAACTCAATCTGATACACAATTCTCCTGGTATGACTCAAAGATTAGTTTAAAATTACCACTTTATGTTTAATTTAATTATTTATAGTATAACTAACATAAGAATGTTTTTCTTATACGGGTGAATTATTTTACTCAATTTGGGGTGGTTTGTTGGGAACTTGCATGAGTGGGATCAGGGGACAAAGATAAAGAAACATTGATGTTTTTTAATGTCTATGATAATGTGTACTTATGTAATTTTATAAAAAAATGTTTGAAATGTACATAATATAGTGTTTTTTTCTATTATTTGTGTTGTGAATTTTATTTCATTTAAAATATGTAATTTTTTCTTATTTTTTCTATTATTTCTAGTGTGGTTTCTGGTGTTGTGGTTTGTGGTAAATTTAATAGCATGTTATAGTATTCCCCTTTATCAAGGCTACTAAATGTGCTAATAAAGGTATCATTTATCAGTGCTTCTAAAATCATTGATGAAGGGTACCTTTATTAGTTCTTCTAAGATAGCTAATAAAGGACACCTTTATCATTGCTAAATAAAATCACTGATAAATGGGGACCTTTATTAGGGATTTTTAGTGCTAAAAATCCTAGGGATTTTAATCGTGCTCTAGTATTTCATGCTTTTTAGCACTGATAAGGGCCGATTTTAGCATTGATAAAGGAATGTTTTATTGCAGTGAATCCTTGAGATGCAATTCAAACATTCCATGATCAAACTATTCAGGTGGATTTAATATCCCAGACATTACATTACCATATAATTTACCCATTATCAAAGAAAAAATGTTGTACTTAATTCATGAACCTTTTGGTGGTCCTCATCACATAACCCTAAACCGCATGATATTGGGTCTGAGATTCTTAAACATAAACTAAATGAATCCTTTTTTATGTGTTCTATACATAAAATTGACCCTTTATTCATGATGTTTATGATTCATCCCTTTCCATACGAGCAATATCTAGGGTTTTAGAGGGTTCCTTGGATAACCCTTTTCCCCAAAAACCTATTTCATTACTCAAGTGTTTAAATCATTTCAAACCTTTAACAACCCTTATTAAAGATTATGTCTGACTTTAAGGGACTCTCTACTTAATGATGTGTATCTAACTCTATATCATGTATATGATGCCACCAAAAATCAACTATAGGTGTATTTTCCTTGAAAAAAGAAAATTTGATCGATGTGATCTCTATAAACATTACAATAGAACTCATCACCCTGGTGTGATTTTTGAGTATCCCCAACATGTTTTACCTATCCCATAATCCTTGGTTAAAACTTCTTAAGATGTTATTTACACAACCCATAATCCAACTATTCATGTGGATTGAGCATCCTCAATATTATGTTACTATATACCATAGTCATCTTTGATGTAAGGATGCAAGGTGCCAAAACCCTTCTTGAATACTCATCTTTCAAACAAGGATACAAGGTTCCAAATTAATTCTTGAATATTGATCAACGATGACCCACTTCATGTCTTGAGTTCCTGAATCCCCTATGAAATCTTCCATGGCCACTGGTGAGGAGTGTACCCAACTTCAAGGGACTCTACTTGACTATACATGTATGACTCTGGATCCTATATACAAACCTCTAAAATATCAACCAAATGGGTCTTTACTATGAAAAAAGGCCCTCTAATCCCTATGATCCCTGAAAACATTGTAGTGTAACCCATCACCCTAATGTGATTTGGGATCATCCTCAATATGTTTTTCCCATATCATCACCTTGATTCAAGCTCCTTGAGACATGATTCCCCTTTTCCATGAGTTTAACATTCAAGACATATTATTTTTCCTTCAATATTGGATCTAAAATATATAAAATTATATAGGGTCCAAGATAAATGATCTTAAACTACAGTAATAGAGGGTCCAAGCTATATTACTGAAACTACATAAACATATGGTCCAATATATATGACCTTAAAATATAGCATTGCATGGGTATAATTTATACATCCATAAACAAAATAATTATTGGGTCTAATTTGTATAACCTTAAACTTTATCATTATTGGGTCTAACATAAATAAACTTAAAATTAACCCATTTTGATCCAAAGATGTTTGACCTTAAACATCAGCCATATTGGTCTAACTCGCAATACCTTAAACTACCCAAGAGAGGAAACACATTACTCACAAGTCTAAAAACCCACAAAGGAAAGTCCAGGGAAATTTTGAGTCTTTTCTCGATAGACACTCACCTTGCATGATCAAGGAAACTTTGACCATTTAAAAAAATAAACGGCATAAATATTTTTAGTTTTAAAACCTAAAAATAGAGGACTAAGTAAAATTCAATTCCCTACTCTCTATTATTGCCACATATAAAGATTAGGAAAAAAGGGGAGATAAAATTAAAATACATAAATCTTATGGTGACCATAATATTTCCCAAACAATAGTTAAGCTTTTCTTTTTTAGCCTTTGACCTAAGTAAAAGTTAGAGCACTCCTTCACCATGACATACTCATCCAAGTCACCCCTTTGAGCTGAAAAGTCTATCATTAATCTGAATGTACTGGAATTAGTGTATTGATGGAGGTATATATACTAGTGACTATCGGTGGGCCATTACCAAGAGGAATTCATTATGGATATGTATTTAAATTTGGGTTTAGGTTAGCTTAAAATTATGGAGAAGATTAATGTGTTTCGATGATTTGTAAAATTCTATCCCATCAAGATACCATAGAAAAGGAAAGAAAAATTTGACATCAACTCATATAATTCATAGAATTATATTTATTTATAATATAAAAGGAAGGAGGAATCTCCACATCCTAGATTCTATCCCATAATCCAACAAATAAAATGAAGATCCTAAAAGTAAAAAATTATAACATCATCTGCTCATAAAACTCCTTGAGTTTTTTTAACTTCTGTTATAAAGTGACTGTAGATTGTCATAGTTGATATATCGATGTAGTCTCCACCTCAACAACCTATCTTAATGGCTCTACCCTAGAAAAAACATCATGTATATCCTTCTATGTAATTTTTATGAGCCACTTTTGGTCTTCCACCATCTTCTATGAAACATTGAGTATATATAATAGGTGGGAAAACTCTTTTTGAAGTATGTCAATATCAACCCTCATATCATTGAAAAATTTTTGGTGAGTCACTATTTTTCTTTCATAGTGGGAGGATTTGATCAGGGATTCATTTTGAAATTTCCTAGACTAAGATGAGGCATCTTCCATTTATATTCTTAGTTAGAGTGCCCTATTATAATTTGTGGTAGTGACCACCCCCATCACCTTAGAATGGAGTGATTGGTTCTAGAACCCACTATAACAGAGAGTTATGAACATATATTGGAGGTGGCCCAACCTGTCCTTTAACTCTTCAAAATGTTACTCTATTATTAGGCTCCAAATTCCCCCTACACTTTCCACCTCATTTTTTATTAAAATGTTTTTTACCCCAAGAATCAAACCATGCTTATCTCAGGAATAGATATGTATTCCAAAACTACGTTACATAGTGATGGAATCATACTTGTATCCCTTGAATTGATTAACACATGAAAAGCTTATGATTTGGTTACTTGTAGTGGGTGAGACCCTGAAGTACAGGAATCTGGGACCACTAATCCTTGAGGTGGAACTGGTGTAATTTAATATATAAAGGGCTATTATTCGTCAAACATAAATAGTGTTTTTAAAAAATAACAATTATTTTAAACATTTAGAATGTTCATCTATTATCCTTGGAAGTATCTTCTTTTGTCACCACAACCTCAACCTAAGGGGTGATAGCAAGGTATTCCTATGCTGCATGAATTTTAGATTCAAATGGTATCCTTTTTGTTGACACAGTCTACTCATCACCTTGAAGTGATGTAAGAATAAGCAGAGGTTAGATAACATGACACATAACCGATAATGTATTCAATTTTAGAGGAGTATTTAGTTTCAAAGGAAATAATTACCCTTTCCTAGTCATTCATTCATCCCATTTAGGTCATTATAAGAATAACTACTTGTGTCAAGATATTCCAAGAGTCAACTCAACCATTTTGAGTCAAAGTAAATTAGTGGCAATACATCCACATCAAATACCAAGACTGATCTTGCTATGACCTTATCCATTTCCACCCCTCCTAGGATCTCATTAAAATTATAAGGTCCTTCTATAGGGGTGGAGGGAATATCTTCTTCATCCTCATATGCCTATTTGTCTAAGGGTACTTGATGATAACCTATAAAATGAAGTAGTTTATAATGATCTACTCAAGTGATGAAATGTAATAAATAAAGACAAAAATCACAATACATACTTTTTGAATATGGGTGAGGTTTATTAGTTGAGGACCTTTCCCATTTTTTTTCTTAGACTTCTTAGAGGAAGGACCTTTAGAAGAGATGGGAACTTGAGGTACCATAGGTGGAACTTAAGGAGGCATAAATGGGTTTTCTTATATATAAGAAACAACAACCTCCATGAGCTCCAAGTAACCAAGAGATCCCTGATCATCAACCTCCCAGTTTCCTTCTGAGTTAACCACGATGGTCATTCCACTGAGATAGTGTATCAGAGAGGCAAGCGATAATTGATTTTTTCTAGCCTCTTATATTATCCAAAATCAAAAATATTAACACGTTTCTAATGATAATAAAACAGTATAAGGGTAATGATGAAATTTATACTACCTCTTCAATGGATCTATACTAGTCTCCCTTATCTTCACCAGCGACCATTTTCCAGGGAATTATCATTCACCGTACCAAAGGCATGTAATGAACCTAGCCTTTGATTTAATAAATCATCATGATAAGGTCTTGGAGAAGTTCTTTAACTTTAGTGGGTATCTATTCATATGAAATTATTTTAATATCGATCACACTCAGGAATCCATCCTACTCTATTTTTTCCTTGCAAAGAACCCTCCATGCCTCAATGGCTGCTATCTTCATCCTCTAATTTTCCCACTATTGGAATGTGATGGGAAATACCACCATAGATAGAGAAGATTCCCCCAATGATAAAAAATTTACTCACAGGAACCCCACTTATTATTTCCACCTCTATCAATACCCTGATCAATAAGGGAGTTGTCTCCAAGTGCTTTTTTTTCTTGTATGGATTCTCTAGAGTGATGAGTATACTGGAAGATAGTTTCTTGCCAAGGAATTTACTTGATTATTCCATCAGATTCCTCATAACCTCACCCTCGACAAAAATCAACATATCTATATCATTTTTCAATAGTATTTCTAATTGACCATTCAGATATGACCAAAACTAGGCATTGGTATAAGCCTTAGAGAGACTAATACTGGCACCATCTTGGGTTAAAATCACCAAAAATTGAGTTTCCTCCTAGGTAAACATCATCCAAAATTGGTGACCCACTATGGGATTCCTTTTTGATAGATATGAGGATTAGGGCATTTAATCAAAACATTCCTCAACTTACTCCCAATTTTTTATTGATATGAGTGGATAATGTAAGAACTCGATTCTATCTTGAGGTAAAAATAATTTTCTTTCCATCACTTTTTGGTCTAATTGTATAAATGTGGATTAATGTGAATTATATTTGAGGTTATTAAGGTATTAGAGGTTTTGGGGGATAGTTTAGAGCCCCGAACCCAAATTTTGGGGTGAAATACAGCCAGTTCATGGTTTGTTCAAACTGTGTGGGGCCAGCTGCATGATTAGATAAAATAATGTGAGGCTAGATAGTGGGAAGCTATAGGATGCATGGTTAGATAAAACTGTGTGATTGGGGGTGCATGACCATGCGACCATGTCAACAATTTTTAAAGTGGATATTTCCATGGAATTTTCACGGTTATTCAAACTGTGTTGACAAACTATGCGATGTTACCTTTTCTACAGTTAAGCATACACAGTTTCTACATGGTTTTGAAAAACTGTTCAACCCTATATTTATTGGGAAATTATAATTTTACCCCCACTTAATTCTATTTCTAAACCTATTCTCTCTTTTATTCAAAGCACGTCATCCTTACCCCTTTGAATCCCTCTTTAGTGATTGTTCTAAGAATTGAAGGATATCCTCTGTTCGATATTCTATTCATGTTTTTCTCATCTTATTAGATCCGAATCAATAATATATTGAATCCTTTTTATCCACTATTCATTTGGTTTGGTATCAATTTCACTATTTAGTTGCAAGCTAATTTTCCCTATTATTAGTGTTTTCATTCATTCTTTGATTTTCTCATGATTAGAGTCGAATCAAGATCTGATACTAGATGATATATCCACTATGAACCTATAGTATGTGGTATCATGAATTTTGATAAAATTTGAAGAGTATATATATATTTCATTGTGTTTCACACCCAATTCTTGGGAAGCTCCTTGAAATGAATTTAGAACCTTGAATTAAATTAATAGGCATGGCATATGTAATTAAAGAGGCTCTTTAATGAACGGTTATAAGTTGAGGACCTTAATTTAAAATCCCCCCTTTGGGTGTGTTGTAATTTAAATGGACCATTTTTTCTAGAATATAAAATTGGACACCCTTGAAGTGTCCCCTTTACCCTTTTCATGGTATGTTAATATTAAATTGTCAAGTGATGATTTGAGTTGTGAATTGATATATAAATTGAATTGTAATATCAATTGTAATTTAATTGATTATTGATAAGGGATTAAGTGACAATTACCCATGGCCCTTGCCTTATAACAGATTTTTTAATCATTTGATGCTTTGTTATAATTAAATTACCATTTTATTTGATTTAAAGGCAAGCCATATAAACTTAGCTGATGACCTGAGTCACCCTTTGAGGTGATATTGAATTGGATGTTCTTGGTTTTAACCTTGACATGTTAAATGATTTTGATTAAGTGATTTGAATAAATGGTTTTGAATTGATTAAATGAAATTAATTAAATGCTTATATGACTTGGGTGACGCATTTCTTTATATATGAATGTCATGGATGAAATCAATTGGCCTTTGCATTGCTTATTCTTGAGTGATACTTAGAATTCCTTGAAGACTTCCAAGGACAGACTCTGAGGCTTGAATATTATATTCTGAGAGACACTTGGAATCCAAATGGATTTCCAAGGACATACTCAAGGGGAATTTATAATATGTGCCATGGGTGATACTTGGGATCCCTTAGTGGACCTCTAAGGATGAACTCGAGAGACAGTGAGGTTATACCAAACCTATAGTGATACTTGTGTTATTAAGGATCCCTATGTAAGATTTTGTAGGGTGTTGGTTTATATTATACATGGAGTGATAATTAGATTACAAATTAGGAATTCCAAGGACAGGATCAGGTTTTAAATTGAATAATTAATGGATTGTTTTATAAGATGGACCTACCTATCCAAAAAACAATATTGGTCTTGGTATTTGAAATACACTTTATAGATGTCCTGTTTAGGCATCCTTTGGTTACATGTCACTTTAGGGGATGCTGGTCTGCTTGTCGGGTCTCAAGAATTATTGACCAAATGAAATTGAATAATTAATTGAACATGTTAATAAATGGAACAGGATTGACAGTTAATTCAGAGACTTAGATTCTAAATTAAATTGATAAAATTTAACTTTATTATAAACTAGAAAATATAATTTATAGGATGCTTACCTTAAGCACTTTTTTTAGTATATTAATGCCTACACATTGTCATTATATATATTCACCGACTATATGAAAGTTGAACTTTGGAGGTTGCCTAATGGGATTTAGTCTCACACCCTATTCAGGCCACCTTGGGTGCCCGAAAAGACTACATGATTATAGGTATGGATAAGGGAAGGTTCTCTACTATAGAATCTTAATTTCTTTTTAGGAGCAGGGGAGTATGGGACTAAGCTAAGGCTCACGATTCTAGTTGTGATGCTTTTTAGCCATATTTTACTTTTATTCCATGTATTATACACCTTCCATGTATACCTATTTTGGATTTTTGTAGAGACATATGACATGTATCATCATTTTATATATTATATGTCTTCTAAAATTGTTTATATAACAGTCTTCTGCAATTTACTTGTCTGGATGTTATGTTACTTCCACTACTTTTATGTTATTTATTACACTATATTACACACTAGTATTGAGGGAATAGTCTCCCCACAGACACACCTAGTCCCTCACATCTATTTAGTAGCCTCTAGAATTTTGGGATATATGCTTGAGTCCATGTGGCCAACTGGGATCGGGGCCCTGTGGAGTGGCATATGGATCTAGGACATTACAAAGTGGTATGAGAGCATTGTTTTCTGGTTTTCATTATTATTTAGAAATAATATAAAGGGATACTATGGAATAATAATTTTGTAATTAGCTATATCTGGGCATAGATAACCCACATATAGGAAAAATACAAATTTCCTTGAGTTAAATCTATGTTTTCTAGATTTTGACTATTACAACTAATTTGATTCCATTGTTGGGTGATGCACTTGATTTGTGATATTATTATTGATACAATTATGAGTTATATTTTTTTGAAACCCAATGAGATGAGGGTATTCCATCTCATGCATCATTTTAGGAACTTTATAGGAATCAAAATCCATGCATTGTTCCATGCCATTTAGGATGCATTACTTATTGCATGTTGTTGTGATAGGTGTCATGATAGATATACCTATTTTTGTGATAGGTATACTAAATGGGTTATGATGTGGATAAAATTTTGATTCATGAGGTGTATGGTCCCTCAGGGATTGTAATTTTGTTAACAATTGAATCAACCTAATTAAATGAATTGTGTTATAAATGTAAAATGAATATGTGAATAAAATGGAAACTTGAGTCACTTATAGGAGAGACCTTGACCCAGACCTGACTTTAGTAATGGGAATTAGGCAGTGTATCTAGCTTTTATATGAACTGTATGTCTCCCAAAACTAACTCAAAGAGTGGGTATAGGGGTGTGTTCTTCTTATATAGGAAGGATTGAACCTATCTTATTTTAGTATCTACACTTTTGAGATATGAAATTTGATAATGAACTTGATCTGAGGAGTGTGCTTGGCATTTGTAGAGGTATGCCACCATGATGTCCTCTAGTCGTTCTCCAGGAGGGTGACAATGATCATTCTCCAGAGGTGGTTGGCCATGGGATACCAGTGAATCCTCCAGTAGTTCCAACTAAGGCACTAATTGTTATATCGGGCACAAGTGTTGGGTTTTAGTTCCACGATGGGTTCTTACGCTTTACACAGACCATTTAAGGAGTACCACGACCTGCCCCGACTATGGAAGAGTTGATGCGTGAGCTCCAATAGTAGCATCTTCCCATTTTTTATGGTATGGTGAACCACAGGATTCAAATTCATAGCTATAGACCATGTTATCTATCTTCAAGTATCTATATATTCCTCTTGAGAGGAGGTTAAATCTTGCTATGTATATGTTTCATGACTATGCCAAGAGATAGTGGGATGTCATAACTCAAAAGGATTGTTATAGGGATATGGATTGGTGGGATTTTCATATGGTCTTATATGATTATTTTTATCTAGAGACATTTAGGGATAATAGATCCTAAGATTTCATGCACCTGGAGAAGGGCATGTTTTCAGTTATGGACTATTTAACCTGTTTTACTAAGCTCTGGTGCATTGTACCTATTCTGATGGGTGATGAGTTATCTAAATCTAAGAGATTCAATTATTTTCTTATGTATGGCATATGATCATTGGTGAATGTCTTTAAGCTGACTACTATTTATGGAATAGTGAATTAGGTGCTTATAAGAGAGTGTAACTTGAGACAGGCAGGGGATGCGATCTAGGGTGGTTCGACATCCAAATTTGGTACTACATCGACTAGTAGTAGGAAGCATCATCTGGAGCTTCCATGCATTTATATTAGTAGTTATACCACATACTCAAGTAGCCAGGTGAGGTGATACTAATGTGGTAGGATGGTGCATATGAGGCTTCAATGTACGAGAGACCCATTAGAGTGTCAGTCATGTGGTAAGATAGGCCATCTACGACAATTCTTCAAAAAATCATCTAAAAACCAGTGAGAGAGGGTCTACACCAACTCTATGTTAAAGACTGGGGTCAATAAATTCTCACTAGGTATGGAGATGGATTAAAACCGGACGATCATACTAAGGTGGTGGTCATGGTTGTTGTAGTCAAACCCCAATTTTATAGTGACAACAAGGGGAACTACTTAGGGTAGCCAGAAAGTATCACAAGGTTGTGGTTCAGGTAGGAAATATGCAAAGCAGCATACCCTTGAAGAGAAGGATCCCAGACCTTCTACTGTTAGAGGTATTATTATAGTATCTTCCTCTTCATATTCTTCATATTTTGAAATAGGGGGTTCTCATATCTTTATATATATTCCCGTTGTGGAGATCCTTAGGCTCAGTTTTCAGACTTTTGATGGTTTTATGACACTTTAAACTCCATTAGGGATTACAACGGAGGATGTACATCAATGTTGGGAGTGCCCCTTATTATTGTAAGGTGTCACTTCATATGGGACCTATTTTTCCTCGAGATTATAGGTTTTGACATCATTATCAGGATATACTAGTTGGTTCCCTTTCATAATTTCAAAGACTACTATCGTTATAGGGTGAATTTCACATCACTAGAGGGTAGAGAGTTTATTCACAAGGGTGAATGGGATGTTGTAACAACTCCTTCCCATAAAGTGTACCCATCCTGGGCCAGAAATGAGAGGAGAGAGATAGTGACACCTGATTCCCACCTCCAGGAGGCCCTAGGTTGGCGACTAGAACTGAGGGTATAGTAAACACACAAATGGGAGGAATTGCCCTCTAAGAGAATAATTGAAAAAGAGAGAGATAATACATACAGCAACCAACTTATTCTCAGACTAAAATATAAAATAAATCCCAAGTACACATATATAATGTCATGAAAGAACTACTAAAACTGAAAGGGAAAACTGAAAATACCAAAATAAATTAAAACAACAATGACCACGAAGCCTGAAAAGCTCCTGCAACCTCAAGCTAATATTAACCAACCTAATCTCCAACCTGATCCAACTGACCTAAAAATGGTTTATATATACATAGGGTGAGTATAACAGTTTACCCAATAGGATCCTCCCTGGAGTCTCTCATGAAAAAGTAAACAAAGCGTGCTAAAGCACAGTGAACAACAAGTGAAACTAAATCATCACCTAAATAGGTATACTATGTTTCCAACATCACCATGGATACTCTCACCAAGTATCACATACAAGAGTATATAATATAATGAAGAATATCTAGGGTACCCTTCTACCACTTCCCCTTTGGTTTGTTGATTTTTCCCAATGTCGCGCGTCCTGATCATCTCTCTCCTAAAAGGCTTACCCACAAACACCTGAGTGAAGCACCACAACATTCACCTCATACAACAAAACCACCACGTCCACATAATTAAGGTAACCAGGTAGTTTCCATGAGCCACCATAGCTCTCATAACATGTATCATACATTAGGTATTATACCTCAAGCCATTACATCCCATACACTGCATAAGGATCCTCAAGCCATCACAAACTATACATGTTACACCAATAGTAGTCCATAGTAAACTATATACAGAATATATGTGTGTGAATAACCACAATATATTACAGCCCCCTACCCAAATATTTGGGGAAAACTAACTATTGTTCCTACTAGGACAAATAACTACCAATAGAAGAGAGTGGGGCCAAAGGGGTAGTCAACCATCCATGCTCCCATCAAGATGTTGGAAAAAACACCCCCTATAGATCAAAATCCCCAAGGTTTCAGTCACCCTAATCGAAAAGATGGAGTCATTCACCCTAAAAAACAAGGTGGAGTAGCGTATAGAAACACAAAAAGTACAGAATATACTATATCTCACAACCACACTTTGGTCATAACCTAATCTTAGACTCAATTGTAGCTAACGTCTCTCGAACACCTAGATGTCACTACTAAGACTAGGTATCCTATAATCACACAACCATTTAAAGAGATATATTATATTACTTTATCCCTTTTTATCAGTTTCACTTTACATTAATTAATTATTTAACCATTAATTAACCATTATCATTTCCACATTACATTTCATTAGCATTCCAACCAAGATCCATGCCCTCCAGGAATAACCAAACCAATTCCATAGTTCCTTTAAATTGTAACATCAACATTGCATCCTAGTAAGCTCTAACCCCATGGGTTAACATCATTTATTCAATCATTTATTAACAACATTATCACTTTCCCATAATTCCAGGTATTCTAGAAAAAAACATTCTAAGATACCAAACACAAGGGGCTTAACATAGTGAGTAGATGAACTATCCATAGAGTCTTTTCCAACTATTTCAAGAGTGTAGACTCATCCATCCTTGAGAAGATAAACATGGAAATCACATGGCATACCCCACATGTCTTCACCTATTTTTGTAAGGAGATTAATAAAAACCAATTACCTCAAGCATTGGGAAAGTAAAGAATATAAACAAACAATAAGATTCAACAAGCATCCAACATTCACATCGAACCTGTTTCATCATCTTTGGGGTCCTCCTTGACACCCACATGCATAAACTGATGCATCTCATAGCTCTAGGAATCAACTACTGCCACCATAACCACTGGGCCTCCCTGCCCCCACATACCACAATATCTCTCTAGGCTCATCCATCCCAGGATCACACCACAACAAAAGCAGTAGAAAATAAGAAACATAGCAACTGGGTTCTTGGCCCTAAACAAGGAATTAAGCCTTCACACACAACGAGCACTCACAGATCCAAAGAATAAGACACTTGGACTTTAAAATAAATAGGGTGACTCAGAACCCTTCACGCCATTATTTTTATCACACAACTGGTCCTTTATTCCATATTGAATTAACCAATTCAATTAAACATGCATAACTACATCCATTTAATTTATCACCAAGCACAACAACAATAACTAGATTCATTAAACTTGCCTTTTATCTTTATCCAAATGATTTATAATTAATTCCATCATTATGTTCTTTACCAATTCCATCAATAATGACATGCTAAACAAATAAAGCATAGATATCACATGATCTAGAAAAAAAGAGGCAAACTGTCACGAACCAGCCCAGGTACCCTGATAACCTGATAACCTAGCCGGTGCTAACATAGCCCAAAGGGCGTTCCCGATCCCCACGGGTCAGCGACTAACACTTGGAATCAAACAACGTGCAAGTGGGAACGATTTTTCCACCAAAAATGCGGAAGAAAATAAACAAGACAGTATGCATAAAAAAAAGAAACTCCACTGGGAGTAATATACCAGAATAAAAAGAGGCATAAAAATCCCAAAGTAATATAACCCAAGTACTAAAAAAAATGGGAAAACAATCCCAAGGTACCTAAGGATACAAATCACCAAGACCAAAGATCAACAGTTGGATCCACCTCCAAGAGATCCCTTCCCTTTTCTCAAACCTGGAAGAAGAAAGTCTAAAAACACCTGAAGGAAAAAGTAGGGTGTGAGAATAAGCCCAGTAGGATACCACCAAAGATTCTGTAACAGATGACAAATATAGATCATCCAAATAAAATCTTTCAATTTTCAAATAAACTGGTTTGGAAATCCAAAATCATAATTAAACAAAACATGATATACATTTTCAAGTGATGGAAATAAATATTTTTAAGCAATGATTTTACAAATGATGGAATATTTCTAAAACAATGGCTTAAGTAAAACATTTATATAAAATAGTTTATATAAATTCAGTAGTCATGTAAAGTAGTTCAAAATTATTGGCATACATTTAGATCTCAAATATAAATAAACAAGCGAGCAAAATGGTCTTCTGCCAAAAGGTACGATAGTATTAACCAGTTATAGGATTCCACACTCTCTATGTGAACTTAGAAAAATGTGTATACACACGTCCCTATGACACTGGCCAAAGGAGACTCGTCACTAACCCTTTGGGGATGTGACCCACCACAAGTATTTTTTTAGAATGTTTTCGTAGCGTAGATATTATCCAAATTACTCACTAACTACCTAAGTCCTTCATGCGCTCTTACATGATTGGAGAACTATTTTAAGAATGCTTAAAAATATGATCAATCCCATTCTTCCATTTAAAATGTTCAATTTTATTTCCATTTAAAACCAAAATAGGTTTTATTCAAAAACATGCCTTTTTCTCAAGATAAAACCAATGGGTTTCTATCAAATCATTTTAAGCCATTTTCACCAGTTTGAAATCCAATCAAAACTAATTCCATCATCACACAATTTATTTCCAAAATTAAATTCAACGGTTTAATTGGAATCATTTCCATAAAATCCAAAATTTAAATTAAACAATTTAAAACAGAAAATTTCCATAAACACACCCAATTCAATGGAATTGGGGGTTTTCCAAATTTTCATGCCAAAACCATTTCAAATACCTCGATTAACAGGAATAAAATTTTTATCAATTTAATTGAAAGAAAATTTGAGCAATTGAATTTAAATAAATCAAGAAATACAAGGTTGATCAATTTGGAAAGTCAGGACAGAACTACATACCTCAATTTATTGACGGGAGTTAGCCCAATGAGAAACCCAAAAAACTAAGCAGCACAACGTTGTTGATCATGTTCTGGATCTAAATCCTTAAATCCAAAAAAAATAAGATCAATGGAATCAAGATCTTGTAAAACAAGATCTAGATCCACAATCCTAGATCTAGATCTCAACTCATAGGTTTAAATCCATGGAAAATGGTGTAAATATCCCATGAAAAGATCAAGGAAAGATAGAGGAAAGAATGGAAGAAGTAACAGGTTGAAATCCACTTACCAGGAGAAGAGAAGATCCTCAATCCAAGTCTTCAATATTGAAGGAAGAAGTTTGGATCACCATGAAATCTCTCTGGGAGGCTTTGGAAACACCTAGAATGTTTCAAGCCCAAGCCAAGGTTAGAAATATGGAAGCCCTGGGGGTTCAGGTGGTTTTAAGAATGATTTTTGGAATTAAAAATAATCATGTGCACGGTTACCTGGACAGAGGCGCACGGTCAGGAAAACCGTACGCAAAACGTGCGGAACCCACTGTCCAGGTTTGCAAGGATGGCACAGTTTGGTCACACGGTCTATCAAACTGTGCGCAAACCGTGCAGACCTCTCTATCCAGTTCTTCATGTTTGGAATGGATTGGTCCCACGGTTTTTCAAACCGTGCGAAAACCGTGCACAACTCACTGTCCTTTAGTTTTCCTTAAAAGTTCACCCAAATGAACCCCAAGTCACTACTCCAAAATATAGGTACTTAGAGACCTCAAAAGTACCTAAAAACGTAATGTGATGTTACACAAACTATTATCACAGTATAAATCAATAATATACGATCTCTTCCAATTATTTAATCCAATTAAAATATTTATTATGTAAATTTCATTGTGATCCAGTGGCTAAAACATGCTAACTCTATGATTTCACATAAAATAATATATAATCCATGAATCTCCTACCTCAAAATATTTCCAATGTCCTTTTCATGAGAATGGGCCAACACAATGTATCACAATCACCTCTCCTGCAATGACTGCATCCACCTAAGGATGTTGTGGCACAACCACATTAACCAACACCCAAGAAATATCCATTAGAAACATTGAGATCACATTTCATAACATGGAAAGGATAATGGGAGGAAACAGGTCGAGGAACCTAGAATAATAGAGGTATAACAAACCTTATATCAAAGACAGATCGACACTTCCTGGTTGCACCAAGATATGGGGTGCGCGTGCAGTAGGAAGAACTCTAGGGGGAACATGATCCAAGGTGCACACCACAATCTCATGTATCCTTAAGAAATAAAGGTTCTTGGTGACTCGTACTAAGAGGAAGAAGAATAAATGAATGAATGGAAGGCCATCGGCTTAAAATAATTAGATCTGAGACTCACAGAACATGAATGCGATTCAATATACATTAAATAGGGATCTCAATAACCCATGCAGTTTGACCATGTAAAAACATGAAGACCCTTAGGGATATAATGATAAGAGTTTTGGGCTTTTAATTGGCCCTAAATACCTTAAAACAAGGATTTGAATTCATTTTATTTCAAAGAAAACATAAAATGGGGGAAATTGTAGGAAGCCGGAAACATTGTTCACCGGTTGATCTGGAAACATTGTAGGACCTACCGATAGATGACTCACTGACAGATGAAGATGACTCACTGAAAGATGAAGATGACTCACTGATAGGTGAGTCACCAACAGATGAATCGCCAACAGATGACTCACCAATAGATGACTCACCGATAGATGACTCGTCGATAGATGACTCACTGATAGATGACTCCCTGACAGATGACACACCGACAGATGACTCACCGATATATGACTCACCAAAAGATGACTCACCGAAAGATGACTCACTGAAAGATGACTCACCGATAGATGACTCACCGACATATGACTCACATACAGATGACTCTCCAACAGATGAATCACCAAGAGATGACTCACTGACAGATGAATCGCTGATAGATGACTCACCGACAGATGACTCACCAATAAATGACTCACTGATAGATGACTCACTAATAGATGACTCACTGACAGATGACTCACCGATAGATGACTCACCGAAATATGACTCACCGAAAGATGACTCACTGAAAGATGACTCACTGATAGATGAATCACCGACATATGTCTCACCGACAGATGACTCTCCAACAGATGACTCGCCAAGAGATGACTCACCGACAGATGACCCGCTGATAGATGACTCAGCGACAGATGACTCTCGGATAGATGACTCATCGATAGATGATTCACCGACAGAAAAAGATGACTCACCGACAGATGAGGATGAATCAATGACAGATGAACAAAACTCACTGACAAATGAAGATGACTCACTGATAGATAAATATGTCTCACCTAAAGATGTAGATGAATCTATGATAGATGAAGATGACTCACCGATAGATGAAGATGATTCACCGACAGATGAAGATGACTCACCGATGGCACTATTCATAGAACTGGAAATGTGGAAAAGTTTTGGGAATAATTCACCTTGACCTCCCAGAACACCTCGAACACTATATGTCAAAAAATTAATAGACCTAAGAGGTACATACCATTACATCAAATACCTCTCAAAATATTATCATCATCGAGAATTCAAAACCAACCCAGAGAGGAAACAAAAAAAGGGTCTAAACAACCACCATTTAAGATACTTCTCAAGCATCTCACCACTAAAGGTGCTCAAACACTTCATCAAAGGAACAACGTGAAACCATGTGAAAAAAAACCAACTCCTAACCACTCTTATGGGAGAGATACCTCTCAAAAGATATCTAGCCACAAAAAGAAGCAAGATAAGCCATCTCATAAATAGGAAAGGTCTACAACCATAAGACGAACATCATTCTAAGAAAATAGTTAAACATCAAACAACTCATGGTACTAAGCACGTATCTATGCCTCATGTTCCCAATTACTCTTATCCATTCCACCATGCCTCTAGAAAACACAAACCAAGGGGATATCATGCCTGCACAACACCTTTTCCTTGAGGTTTTAGATCTCGATAGGTTGTTTCTAAAAGGAAGCATCATCATCAACATCAATCTCACCCCAATCGATGAGGTGAGAGTCATAATGAAGATAATGATGGATCTACGACACGTGAAAAACATCATGTATACTACTCATCTGTGGGGGAAGTGCTAACCAATACGTCATAACTCCAACATGAGCCAATACCTCAAAAGTCCCAACAAACTAGGGAGAAAGATTACTCCCATGACCAAACCCTCATTGCCTATGATAGGGAGTCACCCTAAGAAACACGTGATCCCCATCATCAAACTCCAAAGTTCTCCCCCTATGATTGGCATTGGATTTCTGATGATCCATCGCTTCCTTCATCCACTCGTGAATCACCTGAACCATCTCTGTCATGTTCTGTACTAGTTTTGGCCTAAGAATTGCTGACTCTCCAACCCCAGTCCAATATAATGGATAACAGCAATTTCATATATACAAGGCTTCAAATGGAATCATACCGATAGTGCAGTAGAAACTATTGTTGTAGGAGAACTCTACCAAGGGTAAGTGCCTCATCCACAAACCTCTAAAATCCAAGTTACAAGAGTGAAATATGTCTTCAAGAGTTTAGATGGTCCGCTATGTCTGACCATCTGTCTAAGAATGAAAAGTAGTGCTAATGCATATTTGAGAACCAAAATCATGTTGGAGACCTCTCCACACCCTTGAGTTAAAATAGGGATCTTGATCGGAAATTATTATCCTAGGGACCCCCTGGAGTCAAACCACTTCCTCTAATTATTTCCTAGAAAAAACCTCAATTGATCTTGAATCCTTGATTGTTATAAAGTGGGATGATTTTGTCAAATGATTCACTACCATCCATATAGAATCATAGCCTTCCTAATCTTGAGGTAAACTAGTAAAAAAAGTCCATCGAGATGTCCTCACACTTCAACTAAGGAACATCTAACGACTGGAGCAACCCACTGGGAACACGGTGCTCGGTCTTCACCTTCTGGTAGACCAAACATCGAGACACAAACTCCACAACTGCATGCTTAAACCCAGCCCACCAAAACTGAGTCTTTAAAGCTTGGTACATCTTTTTTACGCCATGATTTACCACTAAGAGAGATCTATGGAAATATTTTGGAAGTGTCTCATGCATCTCCAAATGAATGAAAATCCTTCCCTAAAACAACACCTGGTGTTGTTCATCCTCAGACTAGCCATCAGGGGCCTCACCACAAAAAAACTAGTTCTTTCCAGACCACCACCTCAAGATCCCCCAACTAGGAATATTCCACTTGATTCATAAAATATGACTTCATCATCATCTGAAAATAGACAAACTTTTCTCCTAACTTCTCCCATATTGATATGTAATGTTGAAAGTTCTACCATTACTCTATAGGAATCACCTAATTCACACACTGCATCACTATGTGACTTCCTTCTCAGTGCATCAGCTACAACTTTAACCTTACCAGGTGTATATGATATTTTGAAGTTGTAATCCTGTAAGAACTCTATCCACCAACATTGTTGCAAGTTTAAGTCACAAAGGGAGAAAACATACCTTTTTCTTTTATGATCAGTGAAGACCATAAAGCACTATCTGATGAGGTAATATATCCAAAACTTTAGGGGAAAAACCACTAATTCCAACTCTAGTTTGTCGGAGGAATAGTTATGCTCATGGGGGCCTAATTTCTGAGAACCGTAAAAAACTAATCTCTACGGCATCAGAACACTTCTTAACCCTAGATGTGAAGCATTAGAGAAAATGTCAAATTGAACTCCTTCTATTAGCATACAATGAACTGGATCACTGAACAAATTCTTCTTTAGATACCCAAAATCTTCTTGAAATTGAGTATTCCATAAGAATTCCTGATCCTTTATATTCAACACTATCAACGGAGTTTCAAACCGAGAGAAATTGGCTATGAACCTCCTGTAATAGCCTGCAAGACCAAGGAAACTTCTCACATCTATCATTGTCTTGTGGGATTACCAAGAAAAAACTGATTCTATCTATGATGGATCCACAACTAATCTCTATTGTGATACAAAATTCCCCATGAAATAGACTTATCAAGCTCAAAAATCACACTTAGAGAACTTCCCAAATAGCTGTTGTCGATGAAGAACTCAGAAAATAGAATGCAGATGATATGCATGCTCCTCCTCAAACACAGAGTACACAAGTATGTATTTAATAAAGACCACTATGAACTTATCTAAGAACTCACGAAACACAGTGTTCATCAACCCCGTGAACATAGCCGGATCATTCATCACATAGAACAACAACACAACAAAATCATAATTCCCATGATGATAATGGAAAGTAGTCTTCTAGATATCCCCATCCTTCACACACATTCGATGATATCCTGACTGCAGTTCAATCTTCAAGAACCAACTTGCACCATTAAGTTGATTGAGTAAGTAATCAATCCACAAAAGAGGATAGAGATTCTTCACTGTCAATTTTTTCAAGCGATGATAATCAATACACAACCTAAAACTGTCATCATCCTTCTTCATGAACAAAACTGGTTCACCCCATGATGACACACTCGGATGAAAAAAACTGCACTATAAAAGACCATCAAGCTGTATTTGTAGCTCCCATAACATAGAATGTGACATCTTATACGGAGACATCGATATAGGATACACTCCCAGCTATAACTTGATACCTAACTCAATCTCTCATCAAGGGGGTAACACTACAACCTCTTCTGAAAATACATTAGGGTACTCTTACATGACCCTAGGAAACGTGAACTGCTGAACCTCCAACGAACTCAGAATTAGATCCTTCATCAAGGATGTTAAAGATGGAACGTGCCTCTAACCCATATAAGGGTATTTGTTAGGAAAAATCCATCAAGGTATCATTGAATCATTTTTGAGGTGATTGTGTGTGTGGAAAAAGTTTTCCTCCATGTTGTGTTTGTTCAAAAAGTTGATTTTTTTTTGAAAAAGAGGGTTTCCAAGGTGTGTTGTCGAGTTCTAGAGATATTTTTGACAACCTATGTTGAAAAAGAAATATGAAAAAGGAATGGATGAATTGGGGGTGGTACAAAAATAACATATCTAAGGTGGTGCCATTTTCTATTGTTTTCCAAATTTTTGGGCCTCAAAATCGGAAAATGGAGATACATGTTTTTGGAAAAGGAAGTTACGTGAAAGATTAAAGATGGTGTGGAAACTTGAATGCAAGGCATGTTTCAAGAGAAGAATGTCAAAAAATGGAAAAGGAATAAAGTGCACGAAAGATTTGAAAATGTGCATGAAATATGTGGTTGCGTGAAAGAAACTTGTACGCCCAATGCGGTGTCAAATTGAAGTTTGTGTGCTCAATGAGGATCTTGCATGACAAAATTTGAATCTTCCGTGCAGGGGTTAGGGATGCCTATAATTAAGAGGTGACCCTCCCCCCTCATTCGAATAAGCTCAAAACTTAGAGAAAATCCAAGCTCTTGATCACATAAGGATTTTAAGCAAAGGGAGTTGCATGAAAGATTTTGAGTTGCGCAGAAACTAAGAAAGTTGCGCGTAAGATTTTAGTTGTGCGAAAGATTGAAGTTGTGCGCAGGGGGTGTTTCGTGCCAAAAGTGGAATCTTGTGCGCAAGGCAATAAAGTTGCGTGAAAGATGCATTAAGGGATGTGTGAAAGATTTTAGTTTTCCTAGTAATACCGTCATAAAGTTTCATTCATCAGTGGATGAAAGTGGAACATCAATAGAGCATCTATTAACAGTTAAAGATGAAGATTTAATTAGAGATAATGAAGAGACATACCATTCTATAAACTGTGAGTGGATATTCTAAATTAGCAGTGAGCACACTTCATTCAAGAGAGCAGTGAGATTTCATATCATGATTGGTTGTAAACCAGAAAGGGCAGTGAGTCTTCCTTGAACAATGTGAACAACAATGTGATTTTAGTGAATTTGGTATATCGGCAGATCGCTGGTGTATGCTCCTTGGATGTATCTCAGTGAGGGTGAACCAAGTAAAAATTGTTTTGTCTTGATCATGATTTAATTTTTTTATACATTGCTACATGTAAGAGAGAGAATAGAGTTTTTCTTAACAGAAAAACAAGATCAATAGAGGCAGTTGTTTTAATCTGTTATACCCTGATTTACCCCCTCTCAGGGTATCTAACCTTGTGGACCTGACAGTATCACTCACTAACAAACACCACTGGCTCTCCATTAGTATCAAAAAACACCACCTACCTCCTGAAGCAATCCACAATAGCTTAAATTGAATACAACCAATCCATTACTTGGATGACATCATATGATTATATTCATAAACATAGGAAATCTCCCCTAGAGCAGTGCTTCCCCAACACTAGCTCACAATCTCTACATAATTTTAACAAGTCAGCTCGACCTCCAATATTTGTAGTCAATTCTAAGATAACTAGAAGCCTCTCTACCTCAATTCATAAGGCATGGAAAAGGGTAATTGATAAGGAGATATTCACTCCTTAATCAAACAAATAATACACCCCAGTATAAAATAAGAAAAGGGTACCTCGAATGACGTCTGGCTCACCCAACGCTGGCAATGATAAAGCATGAAGCTGATCACAACCTACTCCATGACCTCTCTGGCCGTTCTCACAACCACCACCACATCCGCACTCTTCTCTCTGAGGATGGGGAGCATCCCAGGGCTGTCCTCTACCTACCCTATCTTCTCTCTGCTGATCCAAAGCTAGTGCAACCTACTACTATTGCCTCAGATGAAATTTTCTCAACAAAGGAACTTGAATCAGAACACCTAGTGCACGCATACTACTCAGAAAGGTCGATCACTCTCACTACTAATGACCTCATCCTACACAATAAAAACAAGTTATTGATCTATTTCCATTGGTCTGAGAGTTCTATCCCTTAGATAAATGAGATACTGAGGGATGGGACCTACCCTCAGTCAAACAGAGAATTTTCTACCCTAAAAACCACGAACCCCAGACCATAGCTCTTCTTCGTGAGGAATATATATGACTCCCCTCTCATGAAGAATCAATTGTATCTAACTTCCTCTCGATGACCTCTACCCTCACCATTACCTTAATATACGTCTTCAACATAAATGGGGTGACCTGGTTCCAGATCTCAGGATGCATAACCCCCTCACAATGACTCACCCTGGCATCCTCATATACAAATAGGTCCAAAGAATATCATAACATGTTCCTAAAATAGATTCAAAACTCTCTCACACTGGAGCTCCCCTATCGAAGGGTAAGCAGCTCCAAGCGACTAGCCTCCTTCATAGTAAAAGAAATAAACTCGACTCTAGACTTGTCTCAGAACTCTTCCCATGAGACTGTTGAATCCTCACAATCCCAGAGGAATAAGAACCACCGCTACATTGTAGCTCCATGCAGCATCATCACAACCAACAACACCAAGTGCTTCTTCTGAGAATGGATCAAACTGAAGGCTATCTCAACCTCATCCAATCAGTCTTCTATGACTTCATCTGAAACAGAGCCCTCGTACTTCTATAGGCTCTATAATTGAAACTCTTAAAGTTTCCTCTTCTAAATGTCATCATGATCAACCTCTACTCTGTAGCGATCGGCTGGCACAACCTGCTGAACATCTTCAATGTGAACCTGACGAGGATTTCGACCTAGATCCATATTTACAAAATAATAAATAGTTAGATATCCTAAAATTGTAATATAGAATAATTTAACATTAATTAATAATTTTTTTCCTTTATTCATTTATTCATTTTATGTTAACCTATCCCAAGGTATACCCATTCGAACACAGGTGCAAAGAATATGATGCATGATCCTTTCCTAGGTCTCTACCTTGCCACCAACATCACTTTATTTAGTGGACATTATAAACTTAATGTTCCATGCATCATATCATAGGGGTCCCTAAATACCTGTGACTCGGCTAGTTTACAATGTTTATAGTGATTTATAAACTTACCTAACATTGTTTCCCGACTAACCCATGCAACCTCACCAGTGCCTAACTCCAAAATCAATCATACCCCTCAACCAGAGCTCTATTACCACTCTGTCAAGACCCCCTACCCAAAAAGTGCACCCCTCTTAGGCCATCAATGAGAGGAGAGAGATAGTGACACCCAAGTCCCACCTCCAGTAGGCCCCTATTTGGTGACTAGAACCGAGGGTATAGTAAACACAAAAATGAGAGTCATTACCCTCTAAGAGAACACATGAGAAAGAGAGAGATAAGATAGACACAAACCAACTCCTGCTCAGACTTCAATATAAAATAAATTCCAAGTACACATATTTAATTTCATAAAAAACTACTAAAACTGAAAGGGGAAACTGAAAGTACTAAATGAAAGTAAAACTATAGCGACCACGAATCCCGAACAGATCTTGCAACCCAAAGCTAGTAGTAACGAGCCTAATCTCTAACCTGATCCAAGTGATCGGAAAAATAGTTTATATATATGTAGGTTGATTATAATATAATACTAAGTAGAATCCTCCCCAAATACTCTCATGAAAAAGTAAAGAAACAATTATAAATTACAATGAACAACAAGTAAAACTAACTCATCATCTAAACATGTATACTATATTCCTAGCCTCACCATGGATACTATCACCAAGTTTCTCATACAAGATTATATAATATAATAAAGTATATCGAGGGTACCCCACTACCGCTTCCCCACTAGTTTTCCATTTTTTCCCAACATCGCACATCCTGAGCATCTCTCTCCAAAAACATTTTTCTCACAGACACTTGAGCGAAGCACCACAACATTCACCTCATGCAACACAACCACCATGTCTACATAACCAAGGTAACCAGGTTGTTTCCAGGATCCACCACATCTCAGATAATGTGTATCATACATCAGGTATTATACATAAACCAATTACAGCCTATACACCGAGTAAGGATCACCAAGCCATCACAACCTATAGACGTTACACCTATAGTATTCTATAGGAAACTATATCCAGAATATATGTGCATGAATAACCACAATCCATTACATACCTCTACACACATACATTGGTAAAACTAACCACCGTGCCTACCAGCACAAGAAACTATCAAGAGAAGATAGTGGGGCCAAAGGGGTTAGTCATCCATCCATCCTCCCATCAGGATGTTGAGGAAAACACCCCCCAGGGCTCAGAATCCTCAGGGTGTCAGTTTTCCTAACTGACAGGGTGGAGTAGCATATAGAAACACAAAAATTGTATAATATATTATAGCTCACAACCACACTATGGGAATAACCTAGTCTTATAATCAATTACAGCTAACGTCTCTCAGACTCCTAGATGCCACTGCTAAGACTAGGTATCCTTTAAACACACAACCATTTAAAGAGATACATTAGATTACTTTATCCCTTTTTATTATTTTCTCTTTATGTTAATTAATTATTAACCCTTAATTAACCATTATCATTTCCACATTAAATTTCATTAGCATTCCAACCAAGATTCATGTCCTCCAGGCATAACCAAACCAAGTCCATAGTTCCTTTAAATTGTAACCTCAGGATTGCATCTCAAAAATCTATAACCCCATGAATTAACATAATTTATTTAATCATTTATTAATAGAATTATCACTTTTCCATAATTTCAGGTATTCTAGAAAAAAAATTCTAAGCTACCAAACATAAGGTGATCGACATGGTGAGTAGATGAACTATCGATCAAGTCTTTTCCACCTATATCTAGAGCGTAGACCCATCCATCCCTAAGAATCTAAACATGGAAAGCACATGGAATACCTTTTGCATCTTAAACTCTTTTTGAAGGAGAGTAATCAAAACTAGATGCCTCAAGCAGTGGGAAATTAATGAAGATAAACATACAATAAGATTCAACAAGCATCCAACATTCACATCCAACCTGTTTCATTATATCTAGTGTCCTCCCCGACACCCACATGCATAAACTGATGCATCTCGCTGCTCTAGGTGCCAACTGATACCACCACAACCACTAGGCCTCCCTGCCCCCACATAATCAAACATCCCTATAGGAACATCCATCCCAGTCTCACACCACAACACAATCATCATGAAACAAAAAACATAGAAACTGGGCTCTTGTCCCTAAATAAGGCATGAATCCATTACACACAACGAGCACTCACATCTCCAAAGAATAAGGTTCTTAGCATTTAAAATCAAGAGGGTAACTCATAACACTTTAAGTAATTATCTTTATTTCACAAATAGTCCTTTATTTCATATTGAATTAACCGATTCAATTAAACATGCATAACTGCATCCATTTGATTTATCACCAAGAACAACAACAAGAACCAGATTCATTAAACATGCCTCTTTATCTTTATCCAATTAATATATAATTAATCTTGGATTTATTTTATTTACCAATTTCCATCAAGAAAGACATGCTAAAAAATAAAATCACATATATCACATGATATAGAAAAACAATATGCAAACCATTATCACAATATAAAGTAATAACATACGATCGATTCCAATTCTTTAATCCAGTTAAAATATTTATTATATTAATTTCATTATGGTCTAGTGGATAAAATATGATGACTTTATGACAATGTGTAAAAGAATATATAAGCCACTAATCCCCTACCTCAAAATATTTCTGATGTTCTTTTCATGAGAATGGGCCAACACAACGGATCACGATCACCTCTCCCGCAATGAATTCATCCACCCAAGTATGTCGCGGCACAACCGCATAAAAAACACCCAAAAAAGGTCCACTAGAAGCATGTAGATCACATGTCGTAACATAGAATGTATAATGGGAGGAAACATATCAAGGAACCCATAATAACATAGGTATAACATACCTTATATCGAAGATAGATACACACTTCCTAGTTGCACCAAGATAGGGGTGTGCATGCAGCAGGAAGAACTCCAAGGGAAGCACGATACAAGTTCCACTCCACAATCACATGTATCCTTGGGAAAGAAAGGTTTTGGGTACCTTGTACTAATTGGAAGAAGAATAAATAAATGAAGCGAAGGTCCCCAGCTTAGAAGGATCAGATCCGAGACTCACGGAATGTGAAGTGGTTGAATTTCCTTTAAAGTCGGATCTCAATAACCCACGTGGTTTGACCAAATAAAAACCTTGGGACCCTTAGGTATTTAATGGTTCAAGTTAAGGTCTTTGAATTGGACTTAAATCCCTTAAAATGTCTTTAAATGAATTTTACGTCAAAGAAAACATTAAATGGGGGAAACTATAGTAAGCTGGAAACATTGTTCACCGGTTGATCTGGATACACTATAGCACCTACCAAAAGATGACTCACTAAAAGATAAAAATGAATCACCAATAGATGAATATAACTCACTGACATATGAAGATAACTCACCAGGAGATAAATCACCGACAAATGACTCATTGACAGATGACTCACCGACAGATGGCTCACCGACAGATGACTCACCGACAGATGACTTACCGACAGATGACTCACCGACAGATGACTCACCGACAGATGACTCACTGATAAATTACTCACTGACAGATGACTCACCAACATCTTACTCACCGATAGATGACTCACCGAGATATGATTCACCAACAGATGACTCACCGACATATGACTTGTCAATAGATGACTCACCGACCGATGACTCACCGACATATGACTCACCAACATATGAAGATGAATCATTGATAGATGAAGATGACTCACCAATTGATAAAGATGACTCACTGATAGATAAATATGACTCACCAACAGATGAAGATGAATCGCTGATATATAAATATGACTCGCCGATAGATGAAAATGATTCACCAATAGATGAATATGACTCACCGAAAGATGAAGATGACTCACTAACATATGAAGATTCCTCACTGATGTCACTATTAATAGAACTATAAATTTGAAAAATTGTTTGGAATAAGTCACCTTGACCTCACAAAATACCTCAAACACTAGATGTTGGTAGAGGAATGGATCAGAGAGGTCCGAGCCATTATAGATGTATAAGCGACCTAAGATGGACCTGAGTATTTTAGGATGGGCGGGATGAAAACCCAGATTGAAAGTTTATATCTAGATGATCAGGGAACTTTTCAGACATATTTCCCTCTAATGGTTTATTGTTTCAGGGATGTTTTCCTAGAAATATTTTTCGGATTGCATCTTGTGAGAGAGGTAGAGTTCTCTATTGAGCTAATGTCAGGAGTTACACTAATATCTATTCCTCCTTACAGGATAGTTACTACTTAGATGCAAGAGCTTAAGAGGAAGCTAGAGGATTTAGAGGAAAAAAGGTTTATCTGACCCAATACTTATCTATGGGGTTTCACCGGTACTTTTGTGGAAAAGGTGTTAGGTACCCTAAGGATATGTGTGGGTTACCATAAATTGAACCAACTGATAGTTAAGAACTGGTATCCTCTGTTGTGGATAGATGATCTCTTTGACATTCTCTGAGGATCTCGGGTCTTCTTATGGATTGATTTGAGATCCAATTATCATTAACTACATGTAGACCATCAGGCATACCTCACACAACTTTCTTAGTAGGTATAGTCTATATGAGTATTTATTTATGTCGTTCAGACTCACTAATGTACCAACGATCTTCATGGAACTGATAAACTGAGTGTTACATCCTTATATGGATTCATTTTTTGTGGTTTTCATGAATGATATCTTGGTGTATTCTCACAATCAACATGACCATTAAAAATATTTTGAGATCATTTTGAATACACTAAGAGAGAATTAATTATATGATAAGCTCACAAAGTGACACTTCTAGATGGATCAGATTCACTTTCTAGGTCATATTATCTTAGAGACAAGAGTATAAGTATACCTAAAGAAGGTGAAAGATATAGTTTCTTGGGATCATCCTAGGAACATATTCTAGGTATGGAGTTTCTAGGGACTTTCTGGTTACTATATTCATTTCATATAGGAATTCTCATGCTTAGAAGCACTATTTATAGGCCTGAATAAAAAGAGTGTGAAGTTTTTTTGGTCAGATTCCTATGATATGGACATTCAAGAGATGAAAGGGTGATTAACGTTAGTGTTGATATTGATTTTTAGAGAACTAGGAAAGAGTTACACCATCTATTGTAATGAGTTAGGTATTGGTCTAGGAGTAGTTCTTATATAGGTAGATAGATTCATGGAATACAAATCTCAGCAGTTGAGGCCACATGAGAGGAATTACCCAACACATGATCTCGAGTTTTCTACAGTTGTTCATGCATTTCACTGTTGGAGACATTACTTACATGGAGAGTGTTTTGTAGTGTATAAATACCATAAAATCTTTAGTACATATTTGCATAGTGTGGTCTGAATATGATGTAGTGAAGGTAGGTTCAGTACCTACAGTCCTTCGATTTCTAGCTTTCTCACATTCTTAGTAAGGGAAAGACAATTTTTGATACCCTGAGTAAGAGGAATCAGATATAGGTTGTTCAATAGGCCTCCAGTTAGTGGCATCTTATGACTTTTTTCTCTGAGATGCACTTGGAGGTGCTTGACAGTTAGGGGAGTATATCTCTTTCATCCTTAGTTATTACCTCAACTCTTTTTGATAGAGTAAGGATGATTCATCTATCGGATTCTAAGAGCATTAGTCCTATGAGAGATTATGGAAGGCGAAGAACCTCCACCTAGATAGACTGTAGGCAAGGATGAAATTCTACATGTGCATGGATGAATATGGGTTTCAACAGACATTCATGAGGAGATGATGTGTGATTTTCATGCTTCATCTTGGGAAATGCACCCTAGTGTCATTAATATGTATCATTATTTACATATCCAATACTGGTGGAAATGTATAGAAATATATGTAGCTGATTTTTCATGAGATGTTCCACCTATAAACATGTGAAGGCAAAACACTAGCGACCAACCAAAAATTTATAAAAACTACCCAATCCCAAGTAGAAATTGGATGAAGTCATGATATATTTTTTGATAGGTTTACCAAGTTCACCTTGAGGTAATGATGACATATGGGTTTTTGTGTATAGGATCACAAAGTTCTTTCATTTATTACCTATCAAGGAGAACTTTTTAGTTGATGATCTTGGGAGGTTGTATACGCATGAGATAGTATGACTTCATGGGCCCCCACACACTATCATTTTAGATAGGGGATCCTAGTTAACATATTGGTTCTGAAGAGTTTTTAAAGGGAACTAGGTATACATGTTCTTCTGAGAACATCTTACCACCCTCAGATGAATAGCCTATTAGAGTGTATGATACAAGTTCTTAAGGACATGTTGTGGGCATGTGTCATGGATTTCGGGGGATATTGGGAGTGGCACATACCCCTAGTTGAATTAACCTACAAAAAATAGTCTTCAGGATACTATAAACATGGTTCCTTATGAGGCTTTGTATGGTAATCCATACCGATAACCATTGTGTTGTTTAGAAGCAGGAGATGAAGATATTATGGGACCTCGTGTTGTTCAGGATACCATAGAGAAGGTGCAGTTAATTTAGATGTGGATGGCTACTGTGAAGTCTCTTAAAAAATCATACATGGATTACCAAAGACAGCCTCTAGAATTTTTGGTCGAGGATCAGTCTTTTTACATGTTTCACTAAGGATAGAAAATAAGAGGATCAGAAGAAAGGGTAATATTTAACTACGATATGTCAGGGTGTTCGAGATTCTGGGGAGAGTCGGGCCAGTAGCCTATCGGTTATAGTTATCACAAAGGTACTGAGCCATGCATGACATATTCCATGTATCTCAGTTGTGTAGTTACTATTCAGACCCATCTTATTCTTTTCATCATAAGGAGGTTGAGTTGTGGGTATATTCATCCTTTGAGGAGCATCCTACTTGTATTTCAAATCGTAGCACAAAGATTATCTAAGGTAAGTCAATTCCTCAAGTATGGGTGTTACAGAAGCAAGGCCATGTGCGGGATGAGACGTTGGAGTGGGAGGATGACATACGATTATAGTGGCTAAATTTATTCATAGATCATGCTTCACCACCCTTAGAAGGTAAATTTGGGGATAAATTTCTTTAAGGGGGAGTTTGTAAGAACCTGATTCTTTCTTGAGGTATAGATCCTTTTATTTCTATCAATTTTCATTTTAAATGTTTAAATGTGGTCTAATGTGAATGTATTTTGAGGTTACAGAGGTATCATGGGCGTTTGTGGATGGTTCAAATCCTAGAACCCAAGTTTTGGGTGAAATAAGTCTGATGCAGAGTTAGTTCAAACTATACGGGGTAGGATGCATGGTTAGATAATACCATGAAAGTCTAAAAAATTGGGAGTTATAGGTCACACTATTAGATCAAACCATGATATTTTGGGTTCATGTCCCCACATCCATGTCTGAAATTTTGATAGTGGATGTTTTTATGGTTTTTCATGGTTAGTCAAACTGTGCAGACAAACACTACGATGTACCCTTCCCTATAATTAAGAGTGCACAGTTGGCGCACGGTTTAGCCAAACCATATTTCCAAACTATGAAACCCTGTATTTCTTGGTAAATTACCATTTTACTCCCAATTACTTCTATTTATAAACATATTCTCTCTTTTCTTGAATGCACAACAACATCACCCCTTTGAATCCCTCTTTGGTGTCTATTATTGGAATTGAAGGATCTCCTTCGTCTGATCTCAAATTTAAGTGACACTCATTTTTTTGGATTCACATTGGTAAGATCTTGATTCTTATTTAGCCATTATTTGTTTGTATTGGTATTATTTGTGATGTCTAGGTGTAAACTAATTTTCCCTATTATTAGATTCTTCATCTATTCTTCGATTTTCTCCCTATCTAAGTTGAATTAGAAGTCTATAGTGTATAATCTATCCACTATGAACCTATGGTAGGTGGTCTTACGCCTTTCATTTAATGTTAAAGTATATATATGTGTGTGTAATTGGTCCCCATGCCCAATTCTCGAGCGACACCTTGAAATAAATTTATAACCTTGAATTGAATTGATAGGAATGGACTATGTAATTAAAAAAGGCTCGTTAATGAAGGGTTATAGGTTGAGGACCTTTATTTGAAACCACCCCTTTAGGTGTGTTGTATATTTAAATAGACCATTTTTTATGGCATATAAAATTAGACACCCTTGAGGTGTTCCCTTTACCCCTTATCACAAGATGTTAATATTAAATTGTCAAGTTATGATTTGAGATGTGAATTGATATATAAATTGAATTGTGATATCAATTGTAATTGAATTTGTTAATGGGAAGGGATGAAATGACCATTAACCTTGGACCTTGACTTATAATGGCTTGTTTAAGCATGTGACGCTTATTATAATGAAATTCCCACATGATTTAATTTAATGGAAATCCTTATAAGCTTGGTCAGTGACTTGAGTCACCTTTTTAGGTGAGATTGAATTAGAATTTCTTGTTTTGGACCTTGACATGTCAAATAATTTTGATTAATTGATTTTAATAAATGGTTTTAAATTGATTAAATAAAATTTTTAAATTCTTATATTCCTTGGGTGACACATGGATTCATATATGAATTCCATGGAAGGAAGCAATTGGATTGTACCTTTATTATACTTGATTGATACATGGACACCCTCGTGGAATGACAAGGAAAAATGCTAAGGATTGAATATTATATACTGAGTGATACCAGGAATCCAAATGGATTTATAAGGATATAATTAGGGGGAATTTATCGTATATTCCATAGGTGATACTTAGGCTCCCTTAGTGGATTGTAAATGATAGTCTCAACCGTCAATGATGTTATACCACTCCTAGAGTGATACCTAGGTTATGGAGGATATCCATGGATGGGATTGTAGGGTGTTGTTTTATATTATACTTGGAGTGATACCTGGATTCAAAATTAGGAATTACATGGATGATAATAGTTTCTAAATTGAATAATGAATGGATTGGTTTATAAGACACGCCTTCCAAGATAAATCAAAAGATTGGATTTAGTCTTTGTCTTGCACTTTATGGATATCATGTTTAGGAATCCTTTAGTTATATGTGACTTTGGGGGATGTCGGGATATTCTTAGGGTCACAAAAGTTATTGATAAATTGAGATTGAATCATTAATTGAACATGTTGATAAATGAAACATGCCTAAATATTAATTCAAAGACTTAGCTTCTAAATGAAATTTACTAAATGAACTTGATTATAAATGAGAACCTAAAATTTATAAGATTATTAACTTCATCACTTCCTTAATTAGTTCATTATTACATGGACATTATTGTTATATATATTCACTTATTGGATGGAACTTGACCTTGGGTGGTTGCCTACTGGGATTTAGTCTCACACCCTATTTGGGTTACCTTGGGTACCCAAACATACTATATAATTTAAGGTATAGATTAGGGAAATCTCCCTACTATAGGATCTTGATTACCTATTAGGTTCAGGGGAGCATGAGACCGATATGAGGCTTTCGATGCTAGTTGGGACACTATTTGGCCTTTTTATAATTTTTCCATATAATGTACACCTTCCATGTATGCTTTTTTTGGATATTTTGTAGAGAAATATGACATGTATCATAATTTTTTATATTATATGTATTATGAAATTGTTTATATATCATTATTCCACTATTTAATGCTTGTTTGGTTGTTATACTACTTTTGATACTTTTATGTTATTGATTTCATTGTGTTACACTATGGTATTGAGGGAATAGTCTCCCCACAGACACACCTAATCCATCTCTTCTAGTCAGAAGCCTCTGAAGTTTGTGGAGATACACTTGAGGACATGTGGCCAACTGAGCTTGGGGCACTGTGGAGTGGCATCTAGGTCCATGATATTATAGATAAGGAACCCTCAAAATGGTTATTATATAAGCTCGAGCTTCAATACCACAGTTTCTATTTTTAGTGATTACATAAGTTCTCCCTCATTGTGGGATGAAAAAACTGATTAATATGGTTCACCTTGCTCTTGATCTCCCAATTATTCAATATGTTGGGTCTGATCCCACCGATGTTCTATATAAATGGCCTAAATTAGGTACCCAGAATGGTTTGAGTATTAAGTAACTCATAACCTCCCATGTGGATTCATTTAACCCCCAACGCTTGGAAGGGGATGAATATTTTTAATGGGTACTTCCCCCTATACATATAGAGAAGTTAGTGATATAACTTTCCCAATATGGGAACATTCAAGACAATGTGTTAGCCACCTTCCATCATTACCACCATCATTAAGGTAGATACCCTAACTCCACCTTTTTCTCGCACTGGTATAAGTACCTACTTAGGAACATCACTAAGAAGGTGGTTAGATGAACAAGGTGATGGTTCTGGGAGGTTATTATCCATACCTATTCATTACAATGGCCCTCTTAAATCATCATCCAATACGCACCCTATTCCCCATATGATTTTTCATGATGGGAAGGTCTTTTTAATCTTGGATAGATGTTTTATTGATTATTCTTGATGAATATCTCAGTCCACTTATTAAAGGGGATATCAGCCCCTGAATATGGTTCCATACCAAGGGACTTCTTGGCCAGGTTGATCAGCTCATTTGAAAATATAATATTCCATTCAACATTATACCAAGTAGACCAGGGTGGAATAAATTCATTGTACATATCTCATAATATCGACACACCATATATCTTATTGATTTCCCACAGATTGATGTTGACATTACCATACATCATATGGAATGTGTTCGTGTCCAGATTTTATCAACTCGCCTGGTCTACCATCATACCAATGTTGCAATAAAAAAGGTTTGAGAAACACAGATGGATTCATATAATTATATCTTATTAATCTCAAGCACAAAATCTATGGTGATACACTACACCCAGAAGGTACAAGACCATTTCATTCCAAATATTCCACTTGATTGAATATCCTAAATTACAAATTACTTATCATTAGACATTGATATTAGGATATGAATCATTTCATACCCCTTTAAAATCCGTCAATAGATGATTAAAAACGTAACCTTAATAGTGGTATTCTTCGGAGATGAAATGACCCACATACAAATTGTTCACCCTAAATGTATTAGGATTCTTATAGATCTAGGATGGATGAACGAGCCTTGCCCAAGGAGGTGATATCAATGAATCATTATGAAGGTAGAACTCATATAAGGGAATGAGTTAGAAAACGGGTTCTCCAAATTATTTTTCTCTATAAAAATCATAAGATAATCATGAGTGGAATAAACTACCATGAATTGGTCCACTTCCATACTATCGATCATGATGGTTTGATGGGCCACAACCTCTTTATACACTCTTCTTGAAGTCATCTTCATCAAAATAAATGGAAAATTCAGTTTATGTATGAAAATGAAAAGTTTTTAATTAAAAAGAGTCTGGATATGAAATGAGCACATGACTAATTATAAAGTTCATGTGAAGAACATAAATTATTCCGTTTCATGTGATTAAGTTACCATAACAGGGTCATGTGATCGCATGAACCTTATATTGTTACATGATCATGGGGGAATATGGTAGATATATGATTACATAAGAAAACTGAAGACACAAAATCCATGGTCTAGGTGAATTACCATTGATTGGTTAGGTGATGGGTTTATGTGATTAATTTATGTGATCAGATTACGCAATGTGGTCACATGATCAGATCATGAAATAGATTAAGAGAATTTTTCAGAGGAAGGGAAAAACCAGAGATCTCTAAAAGTTTGAATCAAGTAATGAAGATTTCCCCCAGACCTCTTATTTATATAGCAACTTCACAAAATATGAAGGGTCACTTAAAATACCAAAGGAAAAATAGAATTCCAAGGGACTCAGGTGGGAATTCAATTCTTTATAATTTAGTCCTTCTTTCCTCTTCTAGACTTTATTTCTGATTGTGGAATTTGTTAATTACTACCAAAAAACATTGGTAAAACATATTAGTGAAAATACCCAAAATATCGCCCCCATTTTGATGCAAAGGAATTTAGAAGAGAAAATCACACTCTATACCTAGATTTCTTGACCACTTGAAGGTCAGGTGATTGTGTTATGTGGACATGTAACCCTTGGGGAATCATAAAATGTATTGAAGACAAGGAAAATAGTTTTTTGACTATGGTCCAGTATTATGGTGACTATTTATCATGGGATTTCCTGATCGATAGTCAATCATGTAACCCCAAATGGATCATGTGACTGAGGCTATCAATGGTGGGTTTTCCATATGGTCTGTTTTCTTCATGTGATTCCCTGGTGGAAACTTGATCATATTACCCAAAATATATCACATGGTTGAGGTTTTCTATGATTAAAGGGTCTTATAAGAATTGTTCTTTACTCTATTCACTATAGATTCATGAAATATACCAACATAGAATGGAGTATATGGTCGAACTGGGGTGATTCTATCTATGACATACCTATTTTGTGATTGTTTATTTTTCTGGTGATGCACTAGGGATTGTCATTGGTGATATGTGGCTTGGTCATGTGCAACACATGAGCTAACACCAACTTCTGTAGAAAATATTCCACCTCCTTAGTTCATGTATGTGGATTTCCCACCTTACAAAGCATTATAGATATAGGTTGGAATTCCTATATAAATCCCCCTTGAAACTCAAAAAAGACATCAATTGACACTCAAATTGAGATTGGATACATAGAGATGAATTGATATAATGAAAGGAGAATCATGTAACTACAAATCCTCCCACTTGAGAAATTTAATAACTTAAAAGGAATTTAATAATAATTGGTATCCCTTTTATAAGCATGTAAACCATTCATATATTACTTGGTCACATCACATGATAACCTCTAAATCACATGGATTCATAATGACCTATTGGTCATGTGATCGTGTGAAGATTTCATAGTCATGCAGCTGGGTTATGTGATTTCCTAACCAAATGTTGGTTAATCGATCATATCACCCAGACTGTCATCTGATCATGGGACCCCATTTCCTTTACACAATTCCATGACCCTATTACCTTCATGAAATCACCCAAGAGTGCTACTTGAACCCTCCTAAGCATGTATAGTCTTCTCCTCCCATGAAACTATATCCAATATATAAATCCATCTTGGTTTAAGTACATAGTATTCCAATGTTTTATAACCTCATGAATTGATAATCCTTATTAGTTCAATCATATTTCCTTACCCATGAGTGGGTGAGGAATATATGAACTATGAAAACTCTAATTCCTATTATAAATAGAATATGTATGATGACTTTTCAAGGCTCAAGGATCATTTCCAAAATTTGAATGCTCTCATATATATTTACATATTACATATTTTCATGTGGATATATTCCACATAGTAACCATAATTCCTTCCGCATATCATCAAATTTCTAAATTACTATATCTCTTGTTGAAATCGATATCCTCACTATATGAGATTTAACCGCATGGTTAACATCCTTGATGTATGATGTCGAATTTCATGAAATATGAAATTTGAGGACTCTGATTCCTATTATAATTAGGATACATGATTCTTTTTTGAGGCCCAACCTCTATATCCAAGATAATTCCATCGGTCTTTACACAAGACCATATTCCCCATTGAGACTATAATTCCACCATATAGCTTTCATATTACCATAATCCATGTGAAAGCTTGTGTCTTCCCTCTTGTGGAAATATTCTCAATCGGATTAATCTTTTAGGGAAACATCAATGTGTAAGTCTCATATAGATTCAATATTTCACTCACATGCAATGTTTATGATCTTATTATATCTCTTGTTTACAACACTAAGCACAACTCATGTGGGCTTAGAGATATACAATGATAATTCTATTAGCATAATTAAAATGTCTCTAACATGGGCCTCCTCATTAGGTGTATATAAAAAATATATATTTTTCCTTAAAAGGGACATATTCCTAATGGAACATCTCAGAGTAGGATCATATGTATAATCCCCAATTAAACCTCTATTATCACATATTATCTGACATAGGTACCCATAACATGATAACTATTTGGACTCTGATTCCCATTTTCAAAGGATACATAAGTGGCCTCTCCAAGGATCGAGACCCCATTTCTCACATAAAAATTTCCCCACATACATTCTAGTTTCACAATGTTAAACTACATGACAACATCCTTTCCACATGAAATTAAACTTTATAGTATGGTCCTATCACATGACCTTGAACTGTGTCATTCGAACTACGTGGTATTTTATTCTCATCTTGACAAGATACATAGGATGCCTCTCTAAGTATCAAACCCAACATTTTTTACCTTAAATATTCATATTATTTAGTAAATATTTCCCATGAAATCATTTATGTCCTTCCCTCACCTATAAATACTCATGTGACACTAGATATCTCGTACTCTGTTAAATATTATTTTTAGGGGTATAAATTCTAGTGAAAAATCATGCACGCTACAAGAATTTGAAAAGAAACCTACTAGCCTAGGGACTTGACCCTGTGACCATGCTCCCAACCCCAACCCATCCACACCATCCATGATGCAGGGGACCCTGGAAGTCTTGTCTATTGGGGATATATTCCCTATATACCATTTTTTATTAGGCCATATTCTTGATAGAATCAGTCCCTACCTGGAGATCTATATTACTTCTAGGTCCCATCACACCATGCTCATTAGGCCATACCCCTGATGGGATCTATATTCATGAGTTTATACTCCTTGTGACATTAATTCATCCTCATAGGGACAAATTCCGTATGATTTAATCCAAAAAGTTTTGTTAATGTGTAATCCCAAAACCAATCATTTCTAGGATTGTTTCACCTCATTTTCCTTACCACATGACATTAAACTCAATGGATCAATATTTTTCATATGACCTTAAAAGGTATGATGTATTTTGTTAATATATACTAAACTATGTGTGTTGGATTCCTTTCACCATTATACATAGAAATCCCCTTTTTGGGCCTAATCTCGACACTATAAACACTTATTACCTTTCTAGATAGTAACAAACTCTATATAACCCAACTATAAAACTTTAAAATGTAGTAATCCCTGAACTATAATGACTAAGTAAGAATGGGTAATAAGATGGATAACCTATAATACATGAATATGTTGTTATTAGTGGATATATGTTTCCTCTGGAAATGGGGATGACCTCGCCGATTTAAGGTTCAAACATTCCAAGAAGTTTCTAATGGGTTTGTTCATAGAACCGGAAACATACAATGATTCTATATACATTTGGACCTACTTTCCAAAGGTAGGTGCTCATTAGTTGTGAACTGATAAGGCTTAAGAATTTTCATTGGTTGAGATGATGGGAGGTCGGACTCATCACACATTTTTGAGGGGAATTATTGTCTACTCCGGGACTCTCTTTATATATTTAAGTTATGTTCGTGAATCCTTATTAAGTTACCAAGTATAATGTGATATTTCCTTTAGATCTGACAATCAATGATTAGTATGTAGTATATTTAGAGAATCTTTTTATATGTATTCGAGGTTCTTAATTGATAGAGAATCATCTGTATTTGTTAGAGATTCTTAGTCAATGGTATCCTTCAACACATTATATAGAAATCTATTGGTCATTATAATAACCATACTGGTTTTAAAGCCACTCAGTGGGGCACTTGAAGTTTATTGTCATTCAGAAGGACATGGATTATTTCGGAGTTGGGATCATACCCGCAGATGGGCTACCTACGTATCCTTATTTAGAAAAGGAATCATAACCCACGTAGTTAGAGTAAGGGAGTATGATGTTTATGTATGATTTATGGATCAAAGAAAGATATCATAATTATTTTTACGCTCTAAGCTCAGGTGAGTCATGCTCAGTGTGAGAAACAAGAGGTTTTGGTAAAAATAGACAATTGTGCCATGAAAGATGCAATAATAAGAAATGATGTGGGGCTTATGTATGTATGACTGCCCAAATAGATAGAGATCAGGACTTATTTCAGAGAAGAAGTTTGAGAACAGGGTCCATAAAAGGTATATGTGCTTTTATAGAGATTTGGATACTCTAACATGGGGAATAATCCTGAGGAAGATGCCCAAATTAGGAGGGAGTTATGATTGGGTTTTATTCCTAAGAAGGAAGCCTAGATCAAAAGTAAATTAAGACTGGTTAAGAGAAATTATTACTGGGTATTATTCCTGAGAAGGTGGCCCAGGTTAAAGGACTTGTGACTGGGACTTACTCCTAAGGAGGAGTCATAGGTTAAAGGGATTTGAAAACTGGGGATTACTCATAATAAAGTGGCCCAGGTTAAGGGAATTTTATAATTAAGGGACTTGGGGCTTACTCCTAAGGAGGATTCCCATATTTTTAGAATTTGAGACTGGGGCTTACTCCTAAGGAGGATTCCCAGATTTGGGAAATTATGACTGGGGATTACTCCTAAAGAGGATGCCAAGGTTAGGGGACTTGGGGATTATTCCTAAGGAGGATTCCCAAATTAAGAGAACTTGTATTAGGGCTTACTCCTAAAAAGAAGGCCCAGGTTAAGGATTCTCTCATCTTTAAAGGATGAAGTTGAATGAATGAAATCTCTAACCTTAGTGACATAAAGATGTGTAAATCACTAGGTTTTTAGAGATGTTCCACATAATTCCTTTCAGATAAGGAATCCAACAAAGGAACCATGCCATAAATGGCTTTGAAGAGGTTTTTGATGGTCGAATCTTGAATAGGAGAGGTGGATAGACATTATAGAGGTGAAATGGGCAAGAAGGTCACCCAAAAAGAGAGGGGTGCGCAAGTCATGTGTGGGCGCTCAAGTCCTGGTCGCGCAGGTGTACCTGCGCGACACATGGGTACTTTCACGATGGTTAACCCTTAAGGTAATACTTGGGAGAGACTTGGATCAATCCCTTAGTATTATCCCTAGGGGATTCTAGAATGGTGGCACACAAGTTCTGTTTAAAGTGTAAGGAGACACGCAAGTGTGGCAATTTCCCCTAAGGGCTGACCACTTAGACACGCAAGTGTTGATGAGTTTCAACACTTAGGCCTTACTCCCCCTCTTTAGATCTGTCGTTCTAGGTAAGAAATTACCTTATAAGTGTCTGGAAGCATTGAGAAGAGACTAGGGCACAGGGAGCTCAAATCTGAGTTTTTGGAATTTTCCCTTCTGAAATGGGGGCCCACCGGGGGTATTTATAGGCTGGTGAAGACCCTAGACGAAATTCAAAGAGGGCTCACAAGTCACATGCACGACCACTAGGTGGCGCACAAGTATACTTGTGCGACTTTGGTGGAACTTGTGCAACCCAAGTGCAAATGAATCTTTGTTCATGCCTTTGTCAATTTTTTATGTCTCTTCAAAGGATGAATCACTTTGGGTTCAAGGTTTTTCCATTTTTATTTGTTTAGACTATGTGATGGAAAGGAGCGTCAACAAAAGTCCCCCCTCAGTGTTGGATCCGAAAGAAATAAGGATGTGACTTTGAGGTAAAGAAGAAAACCAAGGAACATGCGGCGCGCAAGTGTTGAGTGCGCAGATGGTGGCACGCAAGGGTTGAGTGCGCTAGCTTTAGGTGTGCAGGGTTGAGCCCTGGACTATATATATGTGTCCATTATCATGTAAAGCACCCAGATTTCAAACTTTCGAGCTCTTGCCGCGCAATTTTCCTTTGCCAGGCAAGTTGCTCGGTTTTCTGCTTTTTCTTTGTTGTCACGCTGCTGTAGAGGTATTTGGACTTGCACGGTGATACATGTGCGCCAAAACTTGCGCGACACACTGATACTTGAACGCCAATATTAGTACTTGCGCGCCTTAATGCCTTAGCCATTTTTCACTTTTCTTCACAAAATTTTATGAAAAATAAACTTACTTAAGAGTTAATTATTCGACTTTTGTGAAGATTCAATGGTTCCTAGAAGAATTGGAATGGCTGATGAGATGGATAGCAAGTGGATTGATGAAATGATGAACATTGTTGGCCATGATTACTATGATATCTGCGGCAGCATTCTCCCAAATTTGGCTAAGTACTTGAAGAAATATCATCTTAATTTCCCACATAGCATCTACCTACCTCTGTATGGTCATGGTCATCTACAAGGATTCAATGATCAAGATGAAAAGAACTATATGCCTAAGATGTAGCTGCACTGCTACTCCTCTATTTCGGTTATGATGTGTATTAAGAGCAACAACAATGGTGTGAACTTTAGAATTTTTTCTCCATGCCATTTCCTTGCAGATATGAAAATGGAAAACCCATGGGATGAAATGTTTTCCACTGCCAGTTGGTGGAGAGAAGACAAACATGGCATTAGAACAATATCTGAAAAGAGTACTCTCTCTAAATGTCTCTTTACTTCCAATGATTCATTCTCAAATATATGTATCCATCTTCCAAGTCTCTTGGACAGAAATAGAGTCACTATTTGATCAGCAGAAAATTTTCTCAAAACGCACTCAAGAACATTATTTTACAATTGTTCCAAGAAGAGCTGGTATCACTGCATATCTTATTATATCCAGTTGAATGAATGAATTCCAGGTGGCTGCTGATGAATCTCGGGATGCCATAAATCAAATGAAGAGTTATGTTGAAAGCCTCTTGTAATTTCTGAAAAAGAGAAGAGACTCTAGTCTGTGGATGTCCTTCTAACTCTTGTACATCGATGAAAAACACTTTCATCTTCAATCATTTGTGAACGCATTTTCCTACTACCTGCTTTAAGTTTTTACCTAAGACAATGGGCCTAGTAAACATAGTTTGATTTTTTCTAGGATTATTATAAATAACCCTACAAACTTTGAATCTTTTAATTTCTCAATATTACCTAAAATCATACAAAATGTATGTTTTGTGAGCTAGGACTTGAATTTTGTTCAGAATTCCCCTATCTTTTGTGGGAAGTATAAAGTCATGCACATTGTACATAAAAAGGATAATGTTTAAGGTCGAAATATCTTTGATCGAATGGATTAAAATTGGCTCAATTCCTTGACAATTTGTCTGAAAACATATTACCACACTCAAGTATGAGGGAAAATATATAAACGATGACTTAATGAATTTTGAATATGAGGAATGACACGAAAAAAGGACTAAAAGGAATTAGAATAAGTAGTTCCCAAGAATGAAGTTACCACTATTTAACAAACCCATTAGGGGGTTGAATTATGTAGGGCCTCCTAAGGGCATTGGCTGCATAGTCAAATAATAGCATCTTTTGGCTGATAGGTCTATTATGTAAACTACTTATGCAAGGCCACCTAAGGGCACGTGCTGCATATTCAGGCAAAATAACTCTCAGAAATTTACTTTTCTACTGCTAAAAATCCAATGGAAGTTTATGGATATTCAAATTTTCCAAAGCATAGAGTTTTCTATATGGAAAGAGGTACTTGAATATGGAGAGGATATTTCCAAACAAGATTTTCTAAGAACTGGATGAATGTCACTCCTACGAAGCTCTAACCCAAGCGTAGGGAAGAGAAATATAAATCATAGACTTGAATACTTTCAGATCATGAAAAATAACATGGGACAAATATGTTAAGGATGGCTATTTTTGCGGATCCCTACATATTGTCATTAAGACCAATAAGGACAAAAGAGGTTTTCTTCCCAAGAATGAAGTTACCATTATTTAAAAAACCTGTTAGGGGGTTGAATTATGCAGGGCCACATAAGGAAATTGGTTGCATAGTCAAATAATAGTATATTTTGGCTAACAGGTCTGTTATGTAGACTACTTATGCAAGGCCGCTTAAGGGAATGTGCTGCATAGTCAAGCAAAAGAACTCTCGGGTTTTGGACATTTTGTGAACAGAAGTCAAGAAAAAGGTTATGAATATCTAAAACTATTTAAGGTTAAGATTATGACACATAAAAAATGGGTATTGTCCAATGTATGTAGAGATACATAGATCAATGCTAACCATAATCATGTTGTGGCTGGGTCCTAAATTGAAATGTTGGACTTCACAACGTATCCCATAAGGATGGGAATCAAGCTATACGTAGTTCTTAAAATATATTTTTAACATCTTGTGGGATGAGAGTATGAGAGATCTTAGTTTAGGGTCATAGAGCTCAGACTATAATAATGAATACACAGTGTGTGTTTTCATAGGGACTTTTCAGCCAGGAGACTGAAAGTGGAATTTCGGGTTAGGACCAAAAGACTTAGGGATGGATTTTAGGGACACTCGAATGTTCCTATTTATCCCATAAGGATGGGAATAAATCCATACGTAGTTCTAGAAATACCCTCTGTACAGATTTGGTTCGTACATGTGAAGGGTGAAAGGGGAATTTAGTGCAATTATGGTTTGACCCAAGATAAAAAGCTTAGGCATTTCCATGTATGCACATAGTCTTTGGAATATAAAATGATTGGAGATCAATGTAAATAATTATTACCTCTCAGATGAGGGTATCAAAGAATATTTTAGTTTATTGTCATACAGGACAAAAGTTTTGTACAGTTTAACATCATATATCATGGACAAAGGTATACCAATGTAAAGATATTGATTCTGGGGGTGGCTTCACGAATCAACATCATATGAGATGGAAGTAAACCGATGTGAAGAGATTGGTTTTGGGCTTGAACCTTGGTAGGTTGCCTACATACCCATCCTAGAAGGCAAGGATCAAAGTACACGTAGTTCAATTAAATAATGAATTAGTGATCAAATTGTTCTTGGGGACAACGACCTAAAAAATTGTGTTGGGACTTACGCATGGTAAGCGGCCTAGAGAGGGTGTTATGATTGAAGTTTACTCTAAGCTCACGTGAGTCATACTCGGTGTGAGAAACAAGAGGTAGAAACAACCTTAATGATGCACATTTTACTATCATGTAGGACATATGAAGGAACTATGAACTTTAAAGTCTTGCAGTGATGACTTTTGGTGCGGCATAGTTTAGTGTCATGTAGCAAGGAAAAAATACAATTTAATGTCATGTAGAACGTATTATAGGGACACAATTTAATTTCATGTTGTACGTGAACACAATTTTACGTCATGTTTTACAATAAGGGTGTTGTACAGTTTAGTGTCATGTAGCTAAGACGATGGGAACAATACAGTTTAATGTCATGTTGGACGAAAGGGGGACTGTCCGGTTTAATGGCATGCATTAAGGACAAGGAGGACACAGTTTAACGTCATGTTGGACGTATTAGGGATTTTTTCACAGTTTAATGTCATGTTAGACAATAAGGGTACTAATAGTTTAAGGTCATATGCATGGACCGTGGATGATGCAGTTTAATGTCTTGCTGGACAATAAGGGTATTTGTGTTACACAAAATACTTCTTCAGAAATCTAGCATTTGTTGGAGTAGGGATGAGTTCTCCATCCATTGAGATTAAATAATAAGCTCCATTGGAGTAGACCTTATGTATTGAGTAAGGTCCTTCCCATTTTGTCTCAAGCTTGGGAGGTTTCTTTCCTGGTATCATTGGAGTTCTAAGAACCAATACCAATTCTCCCTGAATTAATGAACGAAGATGAACTTTTTTGTTGAAAGCTTGTGTTATTCAATTCTTATAGACTTCCAAGTGATGCAGGGTGCACAATATTTTCTCATATAATCATTCCAATTCATCCAATCGCTTTTGAGATTATTCATATGTAGATGACTGATCACAAATGGATACTCTAAGTGAGGGTAGTTGAACCTAAATGGGTAATACTGCTTCTGTTCCATATACCAGTGAATATGGAGTTGACCGCGTTGTAGTGTGGGTGGTGGTCCGATAAGCCCATAAAGCATGAAAGAGTTTATCAGGCCATGATTTCTTATCTTTATCCACCATCTTTTGCAGTATGTTTGAAAGAGTCTTATTGAAGGCTTTTATCTAGCCATTGGCCGCTGCATGATACCGAGATGAATGATTGGATTTCATGTTGTATTCTTGATACAACTTCCTCACCTCAGATGAACAGAAGTTGGTGCCATTGTCCGTAAATATGGTATGAAGGACACCAAATCTGGTAATAATGTTAGACTTGATGAAGCTAACAATGCTTTTAGAACTAACTTATTTGAGAGGTATTTCCTCTGACCATTTGAAAAAGAAGTTAGTATCAGTAAGAATATACTTAAACTGCTTGGCTGTAGCCAAAGGATAAGGTCCCACTACATCCATTCCCCATGTGGAAAATGGCTATGAGTGTTTAGCTGTATGAAGCAACTCTGGGGGCTAATGAATGAAGTTTTCATGTACATGGAAATAATGGAACTTCTTTGTGAAATCAACACAATCTTGTATCATTGAAGGCCAAAATTATCCAAGCCTTCTAATTTGATCAGACAATCTATGTCCAGACTGATGGGCACCACAAACTCCTGTATGCACTTCTTTCATGATAGCCATTGTCTCTTCACCATCAATGCATCTGAAGAGAACTCCATCAAAACCTCTTTTGTAGGGAATTTATACTAGGTTATCAGGGCTGTCATAAAGAGTAAAATTGACCACACATCTCCGGACTTGTTCTTTCCCGGCTCTATCAGGTGGAAGTATTCCATTTTGAAGGTATTCCCTGATAGGTGTCATCCATCCTGTAGTATGACTATATGGTTCAGGAATGGGACTAATTTCATTGATTTCCTCTGTTCTGGTTTGAACATAAGGTGAAATTGTACGATGGTGGGCAATACTGATGATTGTCTCGTCCCGATTTGGATCTTCCAGAGCTGTGGCTATATTAGCCAGTGCATCAGCTTGGAAATTTTGTGATCTCGGGACATAGTAAAATGTTGGTTCCATAGGAAATTCTTCCATTAACTCTCTGACGTAATCATACAAAGGGATTAGTTCTTCTTTTCTAATGGCATAATCCCCATTTACTTATTTGATTACCAGGTCTGAATCACCTTTCACCTTTAAGTGATTCACTTGTGCTTGAAGCGCCAACTCCAAGCCTGGTATGAGAGCTTGGTATTCTGCTTCATTATTTGTACCCCCTACCAACAATGAGAAGGAATAGGGTAACACAACCTTTTCCGGGGGAATGAGTACAATTCCTAAACCAACTTTGCTGAATTTAGGATTTTCCATTTTCCTCCCTGTTGGACTTTTGGAAGCACCATCAAAGTACATTTCCCATGTTTGAATACTATCTTGAATAAAGAAGACTTCTTCATCAGGAAGTTCAATGTCTGGATATGTATCTTCCATTGAAGGGTTTTCAGCAAGGAAATCATCTAGATCTTGGGCTTTTATTACCTTTTGAGACACATATTGAATAACAAATTGCTGCAAAATAACTGCCCATCTTGTCAGACGTCCTGTAAGCATTGGATGACTAAGGATGAATTTGATCAGGTTATTACAAGATACCAATTGGACCTCGTGATGTTGCAGGTAGTGTCTCAACGTCTGAACTACAAAGATTAATGCTAGGAAGCACTTCTCAATATTTGAATATCGGGTTTCTGCTTCAAGAATAGTCCGACTGAGATAGTAGAGGATATTTTCATTCCTAGCATCATTTTTCTGAGCAAGAAAGGCACCCAATGATCACTCTAAAGTTGTCACATAGAGGATAAGTGATATCACTTCAACAAGTGGCATTAATACCAGTGGACTCAAGAGATAATTCTTGAGAACATCGAATGCTTCTTAACATTCTTCAGTCCACTGGTAAGTGACTCCCTTCTTCATCAATTTGGTGAAGGGTAAACTTTTTCCTGCCAAATTGGTGATGAAATGCTGAATATAGGATAAGTTTCCTTGAAGTCCCCTCAATTATTTCAAATTTATAGGAGGTGACATACCAAGTATTGACTTCGTCTTCTCAGGATAGACCTCGATACCATGATGGCGTATAACAAAGCCAAGAAATTTTCCTAAGGTTACCCCAAAAGAACATTTTAAGGGGTTCATCTTCAAATTATGTTGCTGAAGTTTGTGGAATATGACTTCAAAATAAGCCAAGTGATTAGAATTTCACCTGGATTTAACCACCAAATCGTACACATAATATTCAACAAACTTCCCTAAAAAGGTTTTGAAGATACGATGCATGGCACACTGATATGTTGCGCCTGCATTATTTAGGCCAAAGGGAATTACTTGATAGCAGAACACACCCTGAGGGGCTCTAAAGTATGTAGATTCCTCATCTTCTGGAGCTATTCAGATTTGATTATACCCGGAATATCCATCCATGAAGGAAAGTTCTTCATATCCAGCTGTTGTATCAATTAAGAGTTCTATGATTGGAACTGGAAAATCATCCTTAGGATAATGCCGATTAAGATCTCTGAAATCAATGAAAACTCTAATTTGTCCATTCTTCTTTTTCACAGGGAAAATATTATCCAACCATTTTGGATATTGAACTTCTCTGATGAAGTTAGCTTTGATAATCTTATTCGCTTCAGCTTCAATTTTGGAAGCATAAGTTGGGTGTGTTCTTCTAGCAGCTTGTTTGAATCCTCGATGTTCTTCCGGCAAACCCAAATGATGAGTAGAAACATCAGGATCAAGCCCTGGCATCTCTGTATAGTTCCAAGAAAATATATCTTGATTTTTCTTTAAAAATGAAACATACATCTCTTGCTCTTCAAGAGTCATGGCCGCACTAATTAAAGTGGGGAATGGATCTTCTTTTTTACCCAGATTTATTTCTCTGAGTTCATCCACAGTGGTAGAGATACCCTATTAAAATGTTTTAGGAGCATCCCTGAGATCTTCCTCTTCTTCTTCAACATGTTTTATTTCTTCTATTTCTACTTGCATAGTAGATGATGAAGTAGAATTTCCATGATCAAAAGAGATGTTAAAATTTGAACATCTTGAAGAAGAAGCTTCCATTTCTGACCCGATTGATGATGAAGGGTCTTCCCTGGGTATTAAAGAAGAGATAATGGATTGAGAATTGACATCATCATTCGCCTCTGGCATTTCTATAACTTCTTCTAGCCTGGTTGGTGAAGTATATACTTGTTGAATTTCAGCGGATGAAATGAAGACATCCCCATTTGAGCTTTCATCATTTCTTGGTGAATCACCAATTTCTCCCATGTTTTCTGGCTTGATTTCCGTAATTTACATTATGGAAGTTTCCATAAGAGTATTTTGATTTGAGTCTATCAAGTCAATTTGACTGATAGGCAACACATAATCTGCACTCACATGTGTAAATGGATTTACTGGAATCTTTTCCAAACCATATGGAGCATTAAATTTGGTAATCTCCCCTGTTGTGGATTTCTCTTTTCCCTTCATGTGATAGAATTTCGCCTCAATGTATTGAGATTCGCATGTCTTGAACGAGGCCTTATCACCATAAAATGTCCCAATTTGACCATCGAAACAATATTTAAGACATTGATGATATGATGAAGGGATAACCGCATGTTGATGTAGCCAGGGTCTTCCAAGAAAGATGTTGAAGGCTGAGTCTTGATCAACAACCATGAAATCTGAATTGGATACAATATCTCTAAATTGAGTTCTGAGTGTAATCTCACCCAGTGGTTTTTGTTCATTTTTATCATATCCTTGTAACATCATAGTAGAAGGATATAAATCATATTTCGTGAGGCCCAATCGACGAAGTGTACAAATGGGGATGAGGTTGACTCCTGAACCATTATCAATGAAATCTCTTCAAACTTCTACACCATTGACCTTTCCAGATAAATACAAATGTCTAATATGTCCATTCATGACATCATATTCATCTTCATCTGTGAAAGATATCACTACATGGAATTTTGTAGGATTATTCTCAACATGGTAGGCTTCAGCCGTAGCAATTTCAGTTTCAAACTCCTGAGGACTTGACAAAGCCTCGATGAGTGCCTCTCGAAGATCATTTGATAAACTCAAGGCATCCATAATTGATAACTTGGCTGGTACTTGGGACAAGTGTTTCAATACATCATACTTTTGATCCAAAGGTCTGTGTTTCCCAATAGGAACACGTGGTTTCACAGGTACCTTAGAAGTTGATGCTTTGGAATTTGATGCATCTTGCATCTGGGTAAGAGTTAGCAATATTCCTAGATTTGAAATATTAGACCGATTAGGTCTATTTTCTTGCTGAGAGGAACAAGGTGTAACTTCTAACCTATCCTCTAGAATAACTATGTCAGGACTGAGTCTGTTATTGGTGGAAAAATTTTATTGTTATTGTTGAGCTCGTTGAAGGGCTCTGCCATGAGTTTCTGCCGTATACACAGTTCTAAAAGTGGTAGAATTGGAATAGTGGACTCTAAAAGATCCACGTCTTCCTCTATATCCCAGACCTCTGGAACTTCCTATGATTCCTCTATTTGATACAGGGCACCCAGCCACATCAAAGTCAAAACTGAGACTGGCATAAGGATCTTTTAAGTGAATCATATTAATAGAACCGAATATTAACTCTTCATCCGATGAAGACTTTGCCAGACTAGCCAATTTAGGTTGTACCGTTTGGTGGGATGGTGCCCGTGGCTTCGAAGTAGATGGCATAAAATCTGCCAAAGTCAAAGGCAACTTAGGCTTTGACACGATTTCATCTTCTTCTGATTGCTCTTCTTTCTTTGAATTATGATGTTTCTTTGAGGATTTTCCCTCTGATGAAGAGGGTTTTGTTGTGGCATTCATGGAAGAAGACACAATTTGTTTCTATAATTATGTTCGCAAAATAGCATGAGTTCGGTTGATCATTTTCCTGACCATCCAATCATCATATTTTTGTGCATTTTTGTTCTTAACTTCTTGACACTCGCCCTATTCCTCTGGATTTGTAGCAGTAACACATGATACTTGAGCTGAAGAACCTTTCAATTTGACTTGTCCTGAGTCAACCATTTTTTCCAGGAGGTCCTTGAAGACAAAACACTCATGTATGGGATGCTCCAACATCTGATGAAAGGGTCAATAATTGGGACGGTTTTCATCTCCTTCCTTGTTTGGCCTTTTGGGCCTTGGCAATTGGACCAAATTATTTTCCAGATCCAAAATGAAGTATCCAGGAACTTGTTCATTTCGGAAAGAGTAAACTTTTCTCTTCAAATCCTCAAATTCTTTTTGTCTTTGATATCTTTGATCATATTGACAAAATGGCCTATGTTGTTGATGCTCAGGAGGCGGAGCCCTTCGAGAAGATGAAGGTTTTGAAGTAGAAGCAGGTACATGTGCTTGTTTAAGCATAACTGTAGAAGTCTCTTCTCTACCCATTCTCCTTCCTGGAGCAGATGGAATTACATGAGTTTTATCCTTAGTCTTAATAAGATAATATTCAATCTGTTGAGCGAATGAAGTAAGGTCTCGAAACCCTCATGTTTATTTCACAGGGATCAACGGCGTGTGTAATTCATCACACAAATTTTCCACACAGATTGGCAACAATTATTCTTGAGGGAGTGATAATCTTAGGGAATATGTTAATCCCTTCCAGCGAGCAATGAAATCTGAAACCCTTTCATTATCCCTTTGATTAAAATTTGTAAGATAAAAAACTGTTGTCTTTGGAAAAGTTGAGTTGAATTGAAGAAGGAATCGTTGACAGAGATCCTCCCATCTGGTAATTGACCGGGATTGCAAGCTCGTGTACCAGACAAAGGCAGGACCTTGTAATGACTGTACAAAACACCTGATCTTAACCGCTTCCTATTACTGAGGTGTTCCCATCATAGGATCACAATGAGAAACAAAATGGGTTAAGTGTTTCTCTGGGTCTCCCGAACCATTAAAGATTGGGAATGTGGTACTTGCAAGATTTTATGGGGGAGGAATTACATCAACCCATTCGGGGTAAGCTCTCTTTTCTAGTTAAATTTGAGCTCGTTTTCCCTCCATATCTTCCAACCGAGCTTTTAATGACTCAATAGTAGTTATTAACTTTTGAGAAACATACGGTTGAGCTTGGACCTGAACAGGTGCAATGACTGGAGCTTGGACAGATGTGGTGGCTGGTACTGCAACTAATGATAACACCACTGGTTGTTGTTGTACTTGACCCATAGGATTATACCTATGAGGGTGTACTGATAAAGGGGGATATTCTTGATCCATATCAGTAGCCACAACAAATTACCTTGGCTGACTGACTCCAGCACTCTTAGGAGGAAGACTACCCTAAAGTAGTTCTGCATTCATCCTACTCAATTCCTTCATTTCTTCCTCTTGTTGTGCAAATTTTTTCTCTAGTGAAAGAGATTGGCCTTCTCCAGAGGAAGGGTATGTAACCTGATTCTTTCTTTTCCCCTTTTTGGATCCCTTTTGGAGAGGGGGAAGTGGGTTACTTGAAGGAACACCCAGATTCTGGGTAAGCCTTTGATTCCGTGTACGCACACCTTCTTCATTTGTGTCTGTGCATACAAATTCTTGAGTATGAACTTATTCATCTAATCCCTCTGAGTGAGCCTCATATGGTGGATCAGAAACAACGACATTAATGAAATTAATTGATGCATAATGTGTTGCATCCCTTCTATCAGCATTTCTGCGATAATGTATTCTTCCATGTCCCTGATGAGACATTGCCTTTTGTCTACTTGATCCCTCAGGAACTTCTTGACGAACCATAATTTGGAGGGAATCTCCTGATAATTTGGCTCTTCATTCCTATTGGGTCTTCTTCCCTAATTGAGATAAGACTGAATTTCTCTGAGGGAGAGATTGATGATTTGAAAAAGTCCCCAATCCTGTGGACTGGGGCTGTTTTTGCTGTTCCTACTCAACTCCTCGAACCCTATTTTTTGATTCTGAGGGTTGGTTTAAAAGAGTCCCCATTCTTGCAAGCTGGGGTGGTTCTTGACATGCTATATCTGAGACTTTCTTTAAATATCTCTTGATATTGTGGACTTTATTCTAGAAATTAGCTAGATACATCAAGCTGCATCCAATTTTATCACCCGGCTCAAAAGACTATTGGATGATTTCTGACACTTCTATCACTTCATGATGTGCTTGCTCCAAACGAGAGGCATGTTCAATATTCTCATTTTCTTGATGCAAGAGTAATTAAACAACTTGTTCTCTGTATGCTTGATTTTGAGAAGAACTAGTTGAGTCATGTTCTTGAGCGAGCCTTTGATTACAAACAAATCCAATTGACTGTGGCCGACTATAGGCAATAACATTGTATGAGACCATTTTCGGTGGGCTTTGTTAACTGGAGAGCATAGTGAAATGTAGTGCTCCATGAACACTCATCCCCTGATATGAATACCAGCTGGGGAATTGGCAATTAATTGGCGCAATCTTCTTAGTGCGCCAAGGCATGAACGCTGAAGGGCTCTCTGCTGGTTTTCAGCCTTCAGATATCGAGAAACTGAGAGAGATGCCAAATCAATTTGGTGTTGTAACCCTTCTATTATCTTGACATGATTTTCATATTCATCATAAGATAATATTTTCTTTTTCAACTGACAAAGAGTTTTCCATATGTTGAGAAGAATATCATGAATTCCTTCTTCCGTCAACATCTCTGGAATGTCATACTGAGAGTCAACCGAAGCACAAAACATGACTGACACTTAACCTTTCACCAGTTGTTTTCTCATATTCATTATTTCCTCTTTATCATTCAATAAATATTCTTCTACCTGATTAGACCAAAGCTGGTGCTTCCTTGTTGCTTCATCGAATTCAACAAGATTGGTAGATAATTCACTGATCAAACTAGAAGATGAACGACCCAGGAGTGGTTCGAAGAATGAACTACACCCCAGTATATCTTCTGATTGAAAAGTATTTTACCTGCTAGTGGTAAAGAATCATACATGACTGGCTTCACATTTCAAAGTGCCTCAAGATAAAAGGGCTTTCTCATCACTACATTGTCCAATAGAGCATTTTCCTGGAAATGTACATTATAACTGTGGAGAGGACTTTTGCATCTAAATTCATCATCATGTGGAGGACCACTATGGTGTGTTACAACAAAAGATGAAACATTTTTCTCCTTGGTCTTCTGACCACACAGAGGGTTTCTATGGCTCTCATCTGAAGATGAAACTTCGAGATCAAGCGAATTGTCATGAACCGAGCCTTCATGAGGAAGTTAGTGATGAAGAACTTCAGAATTAATGTTCCCACTATTGGTAAATGAGGGAGTAGAATCTTGAATTCCAACAAATAATTGTCTGAGTGCATTAAGAACTCCAGCATCGAGCAAGGCCTTGTTACAGATTAGCTCTTGATTTCTTGATTGTGTTGGGAGGATCTTCTTCTTAGACACCTTATTACTCAATTTGGGAACCACTTTATGACGAAGGTGGTCATTATGGGCAGGTGTATGTGCCTGCTCAGAAGAAATGATCAGGTTAGGCTGATTATCTCTACTCAAATCAGGTGTATGTGCCTGATTTGGTTGTCTGTATGATATGGGGGAGTACACCCCACAACCCTCTTGGAATGGAACAGAGGTGTGTGTCTGTTCTAGAGTGAACTTTTGATGTGTCAATCTACCGGTAGGGATAGATTTATGTGTATTTCCCTGAGATGCTGCTGAAGCTGTTATAATATCATGGTAGGCATCCAGAATATGAGCAGGGATTTTCTTCTGCTCTTTCACCATTGATAGAATATGCTTGGTGACTTCAGCTGCCGGAACGGGGATATACGTCCATTTCATGCTTGTAGTAGGTGTGTCTTCCTGCTCTTGTCCTCCTTTTCCTATCAGTGAATTCTGACAGTACTCATGTGTGGGGGAAAAGAGTTGAGTCTGCCTCTTGTTTGTCACTAGAGCTTTCCGACTGAATTCTCTGAGTGCTACCAAATGAGACTGTTGGTAGGCTTGATCAATACTAGCAGGTGTATGTGCCTTATGATTGTACTCCATCGAACGTGGTTGATGATCTTCCTTCAATACTGATAGATGAGGCTGCTGGCAGGATTGATGAGTGTAAGTAGGTGTATGTGCATGTTTACCATTTGTCAACACATTGGGTTGGCGGGCTTCATCGTGTGTAGTCAGAAGATCCTGCTGACTTGCTGATGATTTATAAACATGTGTATGTTCCTGTCTATAGTACTTTTCCTGAATTTACTGGTAGGATTGGCGTGCTTCTGCCAGACGAGTCTGCTGGATAGCGGAATTAAAACGGACGGGTGTGTGTGCCCGCTCGTTGCTTGCCACCAAGTTAGGTTGGTGGACTTCTCCAGAGATGGAAGAGATGAGAATCTGATCAATGTTGACCAGATTTCACCTCTAGTGGTTCGTCTTGCCTACTCGGGTTTGAGGAACCTGAGCCGAACACCTGGAGATGATACCCTCATCATGTTTAGGGAACACTGCCGCACGAGTCTGGCGGCGATTTCTAATGGGAGCCCTCGGGAAGGACTCCTATCTCCTTGAATTAAGGCCATGAGGGACCTGCTCATTCACCTCCCAAAAATACGAGAGTGAATGGTGATTTCATTCTGGGGATAATGACCTGAAACGGTTGGAGACGGTGGTTGGCACCACCTACTTCTTGATCGCTAGTCGTCGTTGTCCGAATGACCAGGGTGAATTATTGACTTGGAGGTCTTGTCAAACGGCCTCCAGAGTCAGAATAGTTCTGTTTTGATGGTACTCCTTAACCAACGCATTTGATACCTAGCATTGAAGATGCTGAGTAGGTGATGTCATCCTCAGATCAGACGATGATCCAATAGGAGTAGCAGCAGAGGCATTCACAGCAGAAGTATTCACAATAGAAGTATTCAGGGGTGTGAACTTAAGAGAATCCATTTCTGTAACACAAAAGGTCTTGAAAAAGAGTTCTTGTTTGATATAACAGATATAATCAAGATAATTCCGACCACTAGATCTTTTGGATAAGCACACATATGTTATTGATTGCATTGTTGGACCTCTCATTCAGTTTAAATAGGGGCATAACAAATAAGTAAAATATCACTTTAACTTGGTTAAGGATTCACATCGGGTTCACCATTTTTTTGTTTCCTCTAGAAATGGGGATGACCTCATTGATTTAAGGTTCAAACATTCCAAGCGGTTTCTAATGGGTTTGTTCATATAACTGGAAACATCCAATGATTCTATATCCATTTGGACCTACTTTCCAAAGGTAGGTGCTCATTAGTTGTGAACTAATAAGGCTTAAGAATTTGCATTGGTCGAGAGGATGGGAGTTCAGACTCATCACACCTTTTTTAGGAGAATTATTGACTACTATGGGACTCTCCTTATAGATTTAAGTTATGTTCGTAAATCCTTATTAAGTAACCAAGTATAAAATGAGCTTTCCTTTAGATCTGACAATCAATGATTAGTATGTAAGAGGTTTAGAGAATATTTTTATATGTATTTGAGGTTTTTCATCGATAGAGAATCATCTGTATTTGTTAGAGATTCTTAGTCAATGGTATCCTTTGACACATTATATAGAAATATCTTGGTCATTATGATAACCATACTGGTTTTAAATCCACTCAGTGGGGCACTTGAAGTTTATTGTCATTCAGAAGGACATGGATTATTTCAGAGTTGGGATCGTACCTGCAAATGGGCTACCTACGTATCCATATTTAGAAAATGAATCATAACCCACATAGTTCGATTAAGGGAGTATGATGTTTATGTATGATTTATGGCTAAAAGAAATATGTCATAATTACTTTTACGCTCTAAGTTCACATGAGTCATGATTGGTGTGAGAAACAATAGGTATTGGTAAAATCAGACAATTGTTCCATGAAAGATGCAATCATAAGAAATGATGTGGGGCTTATGTATGTATGACTGCCCAAATAGATAGAGATCAGGACTTATTTCAGAGCATAAGTTCGGAAATAGGGTCCATAAAGGTATATGTGCTTTTATGGATATTTGGATACTCTAACTTGGGGCTTACTCCTGAGAAAGATGCCCAAATTAGGAGGGACTTATGATTGGGTTTTATTCCTGAGAAGGAAGCCCAGATCAAAAGTAAATTAAGACTGGTTAAGAGAAATTATGACTAGGGATTATTTTTGAGAAGGAGGCCTAGGTTAAAGGGAATTAAAAACTGGGGCTTACTCCTAAGGAAGAGGGTCAGGTTAAGGGAATTTTAGAATTAAGGTACTTGGGGCTTACTCCTAAAGAGGATGCCCATATTTGTAGACTTTGAGACTGGGGCTTACTCCTGAGGAGGATGCCCAGATTTGGGAAATTATGACTGGGGCTTACTCCTAAGGAGGATGCCCATGTTAGGGGACTTGGGGCTTATTCCTAAGGAGGATTCCCAAATTAAGAGAACTTGGACTGGGGCTTACTCCTGAAAAGAAGGCCCGGGTTAAGGATTCTATCATCTTTAAAGGATGAGGTTGATTGAATGAAATCTTTAACCTTAGTGACATAAAGATGTGTAAAACACTAGGTTTTGAGAGATGTTCCACAGAATTCCATTCAGATAAGGAATCCAACAAAGGAACCACGCCATAAATGCCTTTGAAGAGGGTTTTGAAGGTTGAATCTTGAATAGGAGAGGTGGATAGACATAAGAGAGGTGAAATGGGCAGGAAGGGCACCCAAAAAGAGAGGGGCACGCATGTCCTGTGTGGGCACACAAGTCTTGGTCGCGTAGGTGTACCTACGCGACACTTTGGTACTTGTGCAACGGTCAACCCTTAAGGTAATACTTGGGAGAGACTTGGCTCAAGCCCTTAGTATTATCCCTAGGGGCTTCCAGAAGGGTGGCATGAATGTTCTGTTGAAAGGGTAAGGTGGCGCGCAAGTGGGGCCATTTCCCCTAAGGTTTGGACACTTAGGCGCGCAAGTGTTGATGAGTTTCAACACTTAGGCCTTACTCCCCCTCTTTATATCTTCCATTCTAGGTAAGAAATTACCTTATAAGTGTTCGAAAGCTTTGAGAAGAGACTAGGGCGTTGGGAGCTCAAATCTGAGTTTCTGGAATTTTTCCTTTGGAAATGGGGGGCCCACTGGGGGTATTTATAGGCTGGTGAAGACCCTGGGCGAAATTCAGAGAGGGTGCGCAAGTCACCTGCGCGACCACTGGGCGGTGCGCAAGTATACTTGCGCAAATTTGGTGGAACTTGCGCGACCAAAGTTCAAATGAATCTTTGTTCATGGTTTTGTCAATTTTTTATGTTTCTTCAAAGGATGAATCACTTTAGGTTCAAGTTTTTTCCCTTTTCATTCGTTTAAACTCTCTAACAGAAAGGAGCGTCAACAATATCCAAATATGTACAAATTTTCACATCCCTAAAATTTGACAACCGATTATTAGTGTTAAGGTAACCAGTCCTGTATGAGGATCTAGGAAAGATTTATTAATATTACTTAAATCTATAAGAGAGTCTTGAAGAAAGTATTAATTCCCCACAATAGGGTGTGATGACCCAAATTTCCCATCCTCTCAACCAATGTGATTTCATAAGCATCATTGGTAAGGAACCCCAATTACCATATACCTTTAGAAAGTAGGCCCATAGCTCATTATGGGTGTGGGAACCACTTGGTGTTTCTGGTTCCAAGAATAAACCCCATTTTAAACCATATGAGATAGGAGTGTTGACCTAATGTGACCATTGTGCGGTCATGGCCATCCACTCACAAAACCCAAATGTATGGTCTCCAATCTCAGGTCGAAACAATGAAACAAATAAGAGGATGATGAGATGATGGAATTTATTTTATGTAGACCCAAAATAAGAAATGGAAAGTATAATAGAAATACCTGTCAATTTTTTTAATGTGTGTAAAAGTAAGACATGTTACTTCAAGATGTCACACCATGATTGAAGACCAAGAATCTATATAAAAATTCCCAAAGAGGGAAATAATGAAATATTATTTGAGAATGTTCAATTGAACTATGGGGAAGTTTAAATGAAGGAATATCATGATATAAGTGAATTATTTTGATCTTGATAATAAAAGGATAAAATAAGTGGAAAATTTTGAAAATTTTAAAGAGGTTTCACTTATTACAATTTTGGATAAAAAGATGTCATAAATGAAGAAAATGAAATTGAAGAATAAGATACTAGTGTTATTGATTTAGATTTTGAGTTGGAATTTGAACTAGAGGATATTTAAAATCATAGTTCTAAATTTAAAAGGTATAATTATGTTGCTAGGGACTATAATAATGTGTTACTAAAAAGGAGGAATTATTGAAGGCTCTGCAGGATGAATTGGAGTCTTTCAAAGTTTAAAAAAGATATAAATTCATTATTAATCTTAAAGTAAAAATATACGATAAAGGCAAAAAATAATGATGATATAACTAGAATTAAAGTAGGAGTAAGGTTGATAATTAAATATATCGAATTTAATATAGTGGATACAAAAATGAGAATTGATGTTTAAATAAAAACATTTATTGAAATACTTAAATCAATTTTGGGATTCTCATAGAAGAACAAACACTAAAAAAGTATATTAATGACTCTAAGAAATTTAATGAATACATTAACATTAAATAATATATTTTTATGGGAAAATGGATTGATATATGATCCATATTCTTCTCAATATAAGAATAAGGACATTAAGGTCAAGTATGTGAAGAAACAAGGGCAATTTGATAGGAAAATACTTCAATCTAGTGTGAAGACTTATTTTACACCAAAAAGGTGTTACTAATATGGTATTATTATCATATTATAAGCATGTTTAGGTAATATGAAAGATATAATAATCAATATATATTAAATATAAGGCCTTTAAAAAGTAGGGTTCATTCATTTTGTGGATATTATTTTTCATATGAAAATTTTGGTCACAAAATTTATCTATATCCAAGAATCTATAAGGAAATAATTCTAAAAGGAGAATCTATTTCAAAAAAATAAATTCATTAATTAATATACTACTTTTTTTAAAAAAAATATATAATTTTTTTATGTGTTAGATGAATATGAAGACATATCATATGAGACCAAACCAAATAGGGTCACTAAAAACCCATTTAAACATATTGTACACCGAAAAGAGATTAGTTAAAGGAATATGTATAAGAGATCTCACTTGTTTTACGTTTCATTAAAATTAAGTGATAATAATGGGACATGAATGTTAGACAATGGGTCTTCCTTACAAAGTAAAGGGAATATAAAACTATTGAAGAATGTAAAATCTAAATTGACTGGAAAAGTGAGGTTTTATAATAATGGTTCCCTATAAATCTAATAAATAAGTAGAGTAAATATTAATAGTTAGGATATTCCTATAAATATCATGTTCCACTAAAATATGTGTGATTTGGAAAATTTTAGGGTTCCCACTCTAACCCTAAAAGTGGTAATATAAAAATTATAAAAAATTATTTGAGGGATATTACTACAAAGGAAGATATGGAAAAAACTATGAGAGATATAATGAATTATGAAAACTTATGTAAGATAAATGAAGTTGATTAATTCCATATTATATAAAAATAATATTAAAATACTTTTTGGCATAAAATTTCACACTATCTAAATCATGGAAGGATGGAAGAACTTAAAAGATGAAAAAGTTGCATCTGATTTGCCATAATTGAGAAAATACATGAAATATATATATTTAGCATGATAAAAAGGTAATATTATCAGAAATTATTACAATATTAAGAGTAATAGATATTTAAAAGTCCTATATTTAGTTTATACTAATATACATGGACCTATAAGATAATACATTGAATGTGGACTATAATATCTATATTTTTTAGATAATTAAGAAACAAAGGGTTTCATTATTCCCATGTTTTAAAATATAAACATTTATTCTTATCTTAAGATATATAAAAGAATTATTAAAAAGTAATTTATAATGAAGATTTAATTACTAATATTAGATAATAGATATGAGTTCATAAATCACTTAGTGTAAAAAAATATGGAAAAACATGTGAGTGTGCATCAAGTGAATACTGTAAGGATATCTTAAAAAATTTTGTTTTTAGAAAAGAAAAATGTATTTATAAAAATCATGGACTTATATATTCTTATCTCTAGTGGAACCCTAGTATACTATTGGAAATAGATTGTTTAGTCTAATATGTACATAAAAAATAGAAAACTTTTTTTATGTGATAAGTTGACTTGCTATGAATTGGGGTTAAAGAGAAAACTCACTAAAAAGTATTTTATAATATTTTACAATTAGTGCTATAAATTAATATAATAATGAAATCAATTTAAGTATAGAAATATAGGAGATGAATAAATTTCACCCAGCTACTCCTTTAACAAAAAGACTCATAGATGCTATAATAAGAGGATTAATAAGATATTTGAAAGTATAGATGTTGTATTATATTAATGGTATAATGTGGTTTGTAATAGAATAGTTGAATTTGATGAAATGAATGATGAATTTATGCATGAGCCTATTGTCCCTTATAGGGATAGTGCAGACTATGTATTGGACATTGATGATGAAGAAGAAAAAAGAAAAGAGTCATTGAAGTTTTAGTTTCTTCTAAAAAAGGATCTAGGTAAAAACATATTGACGATGAGAACATTTTGGGAGAAAAATTATCTCTAGATCAAACCATGAGAGTAAATAAACTCAAAGGTATCTCCCTCATATTTATTTGAACCTAAATTCTTTGATGAAGCTTACAGGGATGAGAAATGAGTTCAATATATGAATTATGAGAATCACTATATTGATAAGAACAATAATTTAATTTCTTTGTCAATACTTATTGATGAAAATGTGAAAGACACCAAATGGGTGTACACAAACAAGTTTAACAAGAAAAGAATAATTTATAAGAAACATGGAAGGACTTGTGTGAAAAGTGTATGCATTGATTGATTGTGTATATGTAGACAATTACTTTGTACTTGTTGAAATATTTGAGGCTATAAAATTTCTCCTTTACATTTTTATACAAAATAATTTCATAGTATACCAATTGGATATAAATTACACATTTCTAAATGGAGTACTATATGAGAAATTTAACATTGATCAACCAATTAGATTCCAAATATTTAAATATAATATTAAGTTGTGAAAGTAAAATGAATTTTTTATGGATTAAATAAGTCTCTTCGTATTTGGTATCCATGGTGTGATTCTTATATAGTAAAAATAATGTTCACCATAGGAGTTGATCACAACCTCTTTTTCAATAAGACTTATGATATTCAAATGATTATTTTTGTGTTCTGTAAAAAATCTACTAAGATTTATGTTTATGTTATGATTGTTGATAATGAAGTGGAAGTAATTTTTAATGTGTCCTATTTAGTCTTGTAGATTCCATTTCATGAAGGCTAAAAGAGGTTTGGATAAGCTCTAGTGTCGTTTGAAGGAATTATATAAAATATAGTAGGGAAGCAGGTTATAAATTTTGGTTAAGTCTTTTTTGTGTTGGAGTTATCGAGCATATACATCCATGTCATTTATAGGATGTGTATGAGTGAAAATCCTATGAATATGAGTCATTAAGTAGTGCATATGAGTCAATCAACATATTTATATAAGTCTTTTGAAGTTGTTTATGATTTATCAATGTTTTTTTATGAATCATCTGAGCTATGTGTGATTGTTTTGGACTTGTGTGAAAGTTATCACCCTCTTTTAATGGGTCATTTGGGACTTTTAATTTTTTTTTTAGGATCATAACAGTAGTAGCAGTTGCGATGTATTTTCATGAATATTAAATTTTATTATTTCATGGGGAAACTTACAAGGAGAATTTCAATGTGTGATTCAAAGTAATATGATTCCATGATGTTTAGATTATTTTATTCCATTATTAAGAGTGATCATGTGATTTTTTAACTTGACCATTAATGTCACATGGAGGAATATTCTGGAGCAAATATGGAGGGTTCCACAGTGTTGAGATATCTATACATTAAATAGAAAAAATTTCTGATTTTTGGATCAATTTTTTGTTAAATACACATTTTGAAAGGTAGTTTTTCCAAGATTGGGAGACATGAAGACTAGTTGTAGAAAATTGGAGGAAAATTAGATAGTTTTAAAATAAAATTTTATTTAATATTATTTTGTGACAGTTGTGGATAATGTTAATAAAATAATATTTCCAAAAAAAATAAGATTGAAATATCCTTTATGAAATGAATCTCATATCACATTGTGAAAAATATAGGGTGGATAATATCGAGAAGGATTAATTCCAGAATAGAATACTGGAAAATGGTCATAGGAAGAAGAATATGTTCTCTCTGAGTTCTCTTTCTAGAAGGGATTATCTGGAGCCCTTCAAAAAAATGAAGACAACCTTATTTTATATAATATCCATGGTGTAGTTTCATCCTTTATTAAATAATAAAAAGAAAACAAAGGAGGATCAATGAGTTTAACACTATGAAAATATTAGTGAGATTTCAAGTTGTGCAAGGTAGTATACCAGGAGGTTCAGTGCAACTCGTCTGAACTTGTAATCATCAAATAAATGAGCTTTGGGGCCTATGGAGTACAAGAACATTGTCATGCATGCTCCATGGATTAACTTGTTTAGGAAAATCAAGTAATATTTCTTTTGGAAATGATGTTTACTATATTATGGATATGAGGAATAGAGAGAGAAGTTTTCATAATAAATATGAAATAAGATCATTGACAAGGTAGTGTTTGTGTTGAAATGCCTTGATTCCCCCCCCCCAAAGGTGTAATCCTTTTTAGGGACTAGCAAGTGGTATCATAGATAAAGGTTCTCTATGGATTTATATCTCTCTACGAGGAATGATGTAAGTAGTGGTGAACAATAAAGAAATCCCTATTTTTAAGGAACAAACTTCTAGCTATAGAAAAATTAGATATAATATTATTTTCATTCATCAGGAATGGATATTTATATGGCTTCAACGCATGTAATATCTACAACTATGGATAGTGGATGATCGAAAGATAGAGATCACAATTATTTGGATGCTAATTAAAAGGTAATAAATACTTTAGGGGGAGATTTTTAACACCCTGTATAAAAAAGGTGATTTCATATAAGATATCCCATGTAAAGTAGGAGAAGATTATAAATATTTTTTAAGTTGGTTCAAAAGTTTGGGAAGAAAAGTTGAAAGTCTTCTGGAATAAATATAAATATTTAACAATGATCTTAAATGATATAGTTGATGAATTTTTTGATCATATAAGAATTATTAAAGTATACATTAATGTACTTGGAGAGGTCATCAATGATGTGAAAATTATCAAAAAAAATATTGAGAATATTCCCTAATTATTTTAAGGAAAAAGTCTTAGTGCTTGAAGAAAAAGACCCCAAATGGATAACATTATACAACCTTAAAAGAATATTTTTAGAATATTAAATGAAGAAAAATATAATGAATCGATTAAAAAAAAGTTTCATAATAGATAACATTTGAGGCTATGAAGAAACACTTAATTAAAGAAGAAACTAGGGATGGATAAATTGAGAAAATGATGTCATTTATTTCCTCTAATATAAAAAGAAAAAAATGAAAGTTATATGGGAATATACCACTCACTTATTTTATATGTGTAAAAGTATAGAATCTTATTGCTAGGTGTCTTAATAAATTACATGAAGATTATGAGGACTGAGAACCCTAGAAGAAATCATTTAGAGTTTTTAATAGTAATTAGAAATCGAAGTAGAGATTCTTCAAGAAAAATAATTTCCTATCTGAAGATGATGAGGAATCAGAGAAAATATAAGTGGAAGAGGTTGAGGACTATAGATACCTAAGTTAATAAGTCATAACTGATATTATATGAAAGAAACAAGAGGAATATAATGATGATTAAAATGACGTAATTAAGGGAATATTTGATCTTGAAGATAAAATTGAAGCTACCCTTTAAGAAATAGATATCTGGAGAGCTAAAAAAATTAATCTAGTGGTATTTTACCTGAATACAAGATTTATATTCAATAAATACAAGAGGATAAGTCATAACTAAAATATGAAACTGAAAACCTTAAATCTATAAATTCTTAAAGTTCAGAAAAAGAACTTGAGTTAAAGATCATGGTTGAAGAACAAGCCTAAATCACTAATCAGTTAACCAATTCTATGAAGTATCATGTAAAAATAATTGAAAAAAAATAAAAAATAAGTTTTGAAGTGGTGATATAAGTTTAAAGATCAAGAAATACTCCTCAATCATATTATGGAATTAGGAATAACAAGTATATAAACCAATAATTAAGTTTAGTGGGAATACACTGAAAGAATCATCCATATTCCATGAGTGAAGTGATTTGGTGACAAATGAAATCTAGTGATGGTGAAGGATCAATGGTAGTGAATTAAAAATCTTAGCCACCTACACCTTAGAAGAATATTTAGTTTCATAAAACTCAAATAAATAATGTTAGTGTTGTAGAGTATGGAAATAAGAAACTAAATATTAGGTGTTATTATTTTGGAATGTTGTGACACACCCAATATGCATGATCCATCTCAAGTTGATACTTTAGGGAGTATTACAGACCAAAAAACAAGTAATTTATAATACTCTTAGTATAATTTTAATTATTACTGTTATTATTGTGAATGTTTTAAGAATAAGGTAGTGAATTTTTCATCAAAATCATGAAGAATAATTCCCAAATAATCCCAAATAAATGGAAAAAATAGTTATAATCATTAGAAATCATGTTGAAAACTCAAAAAATATTTTACATTTTAAATTACGAGGAATAAATTAGGAACTAGATGTGAAGAATCATTTCTATTCGTTAAATTAATCAAACTAGTGAACATAGATCAAAAAGGAAAGTGCTGAAAAGACTAATATTTATAAAATGTCCTTAAGAGAAATAAAAAGGTCTAGAAAATGGATTTTGGATAGTGGGTTCACCTTATAAATTATTGTAAATAAATACCTCATAATTGATGTGAATTTTAAAATGGATGTAGTTTTCCACTTGTAGAATGATGTGGGAATAAATATTATTGGTTCTAGAAATTCCAAGGTTGATGGAAAAGACTTAAGATAGACGAACATTGTCTTGGTTTATGATCACAGTCACAATCTATTTAGTGTAATCTAGTTTTGTGATTCAGTATATGTAGTGGAATTTAATAATAATACATGCATTTTCAAAGGAAGAGACAGATCAACTGTATTACAAGGAAGATGAACCAAAGTTAATCTTTATCTCATTATTAAAGAAGTCATGTAAATATTTTCAAAAGAAAAATAAAATAAATTATGGTATAAATGACTTGGGAATCTCATATAGAAGTCCTTGAATAACATTATGGACAATGATGGAACATGAGATTTTCCTAAAATCTTAAATGATCACACTCATGTGTGTAATACTTGTTAAAAAGGGAGAATAGTGAGAAATACCTACAAGTAAAATAAATGGAAATATTCTAGTTCATTCAAGCTAGTTCATGTAGATTCATGTTGTCTGATGACATAAAATCCATATATGGAAAAAAAATTATATATTTTTTATTGATAAATACTGCAAGATGACATGAATAGTGATGATTTCATAAAAACCGGATGTGTTCTAGTGCATCAATCATTACCGCATATTGGAAGACAAAATAATTGGGGAAAAATTCAATGATTCTGGATAGAAAATAGTATAGAGTTTACCGATACTCATATGGAGTAGTATCTTGATAATTAGGGAATATTAAATGAAGTTTCAACCATAATAAGTCTGTAACAAAATAGATATTTTGAAAGGAGGAGTCATATTATCAAAACATGGACAAGACAATGATAACTAAAAAGAACATAACTAAGACATTTGGTAAACAATCCATGGTCACCTTAGTGTACATATATAATAGTTCCTTTTTATGTTTAAATGAAGAGAATATCCCCTATGATATGTGGTATATAAAGAATCCAATATTTAAGTATTTTCAAGGGTTTGAAAGAAAATTTTTTATTCTCAATAAGGATAAGTATAAAAAAAATATGTTTATGGGGATGAAATTATTTTCCTTAGGTACTCATAAAAAATAAAGGCATATAAATACTATAATAAATGGATTGGAAAAATTATTGAAATATAATATGTAATAGTTGTTGAAAATGAGAAGAATTTTCAAATAGGTGATTAGATTTTCTAATAAAAAAATAAATAAAATTTAGTAAAAAAATTATTGTGAAGTTATTAGATTAAGGAGAGTATAATGGGATATATTAAACAAATAAAATAAGTATTAATAAGGAAAATGAATCATAAAAAATCTATAAACTTGAAAGGGTATAAATTAGTGAAAATAGCATTATTGGTGACTAGAAAACCCTGATTCAAACTAGAAGAATGAATAGTCTATTGTGTAAATTGAGGGAGCTATAATGAAATAATGTATTATAGATGAAGAAAAGAAATAACAAAATATAAAAAATAAGATAAAAATGGGACACATTTATTTACATGGTCAAGGAAAAATCCCTATATGCACAAAGAGGCTATATTAATTCACTAATTTTAGAGAAAATTTACAAGGAGATTTTTAGAGTACATCAATCCCTATCTCAAATGATCTCTTAGCGAAGGAAAAAAAATTGTGCCACCAAATACATAGTAATACCATTATGAAATAATAACTATTGGATATAAGTACACAGATCTATAGTGACTTATTGACGGTACCAGTCACATGATATTACAGTTCCATGTTGAAGTCCACATGACTAAAATTTCATGTCGCATGCTGTTACAGTAAGTCCATACTATTATAGTGTACTATCGGTGTCAGCGGTCTACTCATCTATAGTCTTTTTAGATTTGATGAAATACCTAAAATTTGGGTTGGGTGCCCTTATCCCTTGGATCCCTAATAATGGGTTTTCTTCCCCCCTTCAACACTAAGAAACCACACTGCAAAGGTAGAATTATGAGAGTTACAGTTTGGTTTGCAATCTAAGCCCCTAGAATTCATCCCTTCTTCATCCAAAGGATCATACTATACCATTCCTATAGAATAAAAAAATTATTTTCTTTCTCAATTGGAACCTAAAAACTTCAAATATACTTTTACAGATGATATTTGAGTCAAATATATGAAAACGTAGCTTGACCAAATTGAAAAGAATGAAACATGAGAAGTTGTTCCAAATAAACAAGACAAGAATATCATTGCAACCAAATTGGTATTCTAAAACAAAATCAATTGAGATGAAAATTTGACTCATAAAAACGTCATAATTAGTGTGTAAGGGATATTCTTAAATAGAAGGTATTGATGTGGATAGAAATTTGACACTAGTGTTTCTATTGGAAATTATAAGATTATTTTTGGCTATATCAGTGAAAAGAAACTTTAAATTTTGTCAAATGGATATTAAATTTGTATTATAGAATTGATTAATTGAATATTAGGTTTACATAGAAAAATTTGATGTATTTCTAGTGAATGAAGATGATAAAAAAGTGTGTTGGTTAAAGAAGGCCTTGTATAGACTAAAGTAAACACCAAGGTCTTGGTACTCAAGACTTGATCAATTTATGAGAATGATCAGATTTTAGAGAGGTGGTGTTAATAATAATCTATAAATTAAGAAGGAAATAATCAAAGTATTTAAGTTCTTATTTATATGGATGGTATAATTTTTAGAGTCCCAAATGAAGAAAAATTCAAGGTGTTTTTAGATTATATGATATGTGAATTCGATATGTCTTTGATTATTAAGATAATATTATTACTTGTCTTAATAGTGTTTCAAGGGAATAAAGGAACCTTCATTTCTCAAAACAATATTCCAAATAGGTGATAAATTGTTTTTACATGGATAATTCAAGGCCAATGAGGACTCTAATGGAGGCTTGGATGAAATTATCAAAGGATGAGGATAGAAATGAGGTTGATGTGACACATTATAGGTAGAAAACTGAGGTTTTTTGTAGTTGATATCCACTCGATAATATATAATGTTTGTTACTTTACAATTTTCATACTATTAATGTTGGACCAAGTAAAACCACATGAAACCTATGAAGATAATACTTTTGTATATTAGTCACATAGTGGAGTTTGTGCTAATTTATTAAAGTAGTTCACAATAAAGTTATTAGGATATACATATTCCAATTGGGTAGGATCAATGGATGATAGGAATTAAAATTTATGTGTTGCGTTTTAAATTATATTTTATTGGATTTTTTGGATTAGTTAAAAGAAGTATTTCATTTCTCTGAGCACTGTAGTGGTTAAATTAATAGATTCCACTCAAGCTTGCACTTAGATGATTTGGATGATGTAAAAACTTGAAGACATCAGGGTGGATGTAGAATATCATATTCCCATTAATGATGACATGTTTTATTCCATAAATCATATAAAAAAATTACATTTCTCAGTCTATTATAAACCAAATGAAGATCAAAAATCATTTTCTCAAGGAGAAGGCTGAATAAGGAATTGTGAGGTTAGAGTATGTGTCCACTAAAGATCAAATTATTGATATAATGATAATGTAACTACCCAATATATATTTTAAAAGGCACAATTTGGAAGATGTATTCTAATTTAGTCCCTCCAACTAGATGGCATGGACTTAGGACCCCCACTCCCCCATGGAAATTACCTTTCTAGTATGGTATGATTGTTATCTTCTGTTTAATGTGTAAAATTATAATTCTCTCTTGTGATATTTAAAAGAACTATTCTTTAGGTTCATTGAAAAGGGGGGATAATTATTCAATAACTCTAATTTAAATGGGTTAAATACATGTGTTAAGGAATTGGGAGAACATATTAATGGTTCATCAGGTGGTGCAATGTTTGGAATGGAAGATACAATGATTGAATCCCAATGTTTTTTGTACATAAAGATCTATTAATTTAACTCTTGTTTCTCAAACCTATAATGGATCAAGTGTGATTATATTTTGTGGTTATAAAACCATTTTTACACACCTTTAAGGAAGAAAGATCATTTTTGTTGTTTAGGTTAGATCTGGTGTGTTTTTAAATTTATTAGGTTTAGTAAGTGGAAAAAAATTAAGTGTTTTAAAATTGTAAGAAAATCAAAAGGGGTATTATTGTAAAAATAACTTAAGAGTGTTTTTCGGTTGTGTTTATTGACAATGAAGTGGAATTAATCTTTAATTTATCCTATGTGGTCTTCTAAAGTCCATTTCTTGAAGGCTAAAAGAGGTTTAGATTGGATCTTGTGTGGTTTTAATGCATTTAGGAAAATCTAGCTAAGTAGCAGTTTTTAAAATTTGGCTAAGTCTATATTGTATAAGATTCATATTTTATAACCATATGAGTCATTTAGAGGCTATTTACGAGTGAAAAAACTATGTGTACAAGTCATTAGGTAGTTTTTATGATTCAATCAGCATGTGCGTACAGGTCTTTTAAAGTCATGTGTTAATGATCGTTGTTTGTGCACAAGTCATACTGGTAATGTACAAGTGTTTTGGACCTAGTATGAGTATTTTACCTCTATATATGAATCATATAGGGATTTTTAATTTTCTCTAAAGTAGGCTAATAACAACTGTTGTGAGGGATTTTTTTGAATAATAAATTTTATTTTTTAAAGGAAGACCTATGAGGATAAAATCAATGTGTAATTTAAGCGAATATTTTATAATGATATTTGGATTATTTAAATTCATGTTTAATAGTGATCATATGGTTATGAACATAGAAATGCACCTTATGTTGAGTATGTTTGTAGAGCCAACATGGAGGTTATGACAATGTTTATATTTGTGTAATTTTAAATTCAGAAGTTAGATGATTTTGTGGATAAAGTTTTTGAATAAATTTACATCATGGAAAGAAATGTTTCTAGGATTGGGATGCTTTCATTTCAGCTATAGAAAAGTGGAATAAAACTTACCCAGTTTTAAAATTCTATTTTATTTAAAATGGATTTTTTAAAGTTTTGGAAAATTGAGGGAAAATAATTATTCCTAAAAATATGATGGAAGAATCCTTTTTGAAGATAAGTTAATGTAATATCATGAAAAATATAGAGTGTATAGGGATGAAAATGAGGAATTATAGTTTATAATATTGGATAATTGGTAGAGGAAAAAAGGAGAGGTGCTCACTCATTGTAAGGGATTCGGTGAATTCCTTCAAAATTAGTGAAGTGGAAGATATTTGATACACCATAACAAGGGTAGTTTCATATTTGGTCATGGAAAAAGAATAAAACATAGGAGGATTAGTGAGTTACAAACTAAAAGGAGAGTATTGAGATTTCATTTTGTGTATGGTTGTAAACTAGGGAGGTTAGTACGACTGCTCAAAACATGTAATCATCAAAGTAGTGAGCTTTAGTGTCTCTGGTTCACATTCACATTTTTGTAAATACTACTTGGATTATTTAATTTTCAATGAACCAATTAAAATTTAAAATTTCATCTATTTTTACTACATTTCAGTTGTAAAGAAAATAGAGATAAGCATTCTCAAAAAATATGGAACAAGATCATTGAAATGGGATAGTTTTAATTGACACTCCCTGATTTACCTCCACTCCCTCTCAGGGTGTAAGCATCTTCGAGACCAACATTGTGTATGTGGATGATATAATTACTGTAGAATCAATAATTAATGATTGTGATCTAAATTATCCTTTGGATGAATTTTATTTATTATCAATGATTTAATATCTGTTGGATATAAAGAGATGATAATTCTTGGAGTATTTGTATGAATACATCATCAATTAACATTTATTGAATGTTGATATATTAATAATTCTTAAAACATGTGATAATGGTGTTTGTAAAGTTCACATTGTTTATAACAATGGAATTGAAAATTTTTTGTGGAATTTTCAATAAAAATGAAATAAATATTTAAATAAGTAAAAATACTATGAAAATAATTATTGAAGGATGATATTTGAGACATAATTTATATCAATTATTAAGTATATTATATTGAAGAAATTATATGTTTAATGAGGTCCATTTTTTAGAATTTTTGTTAATAAGACTAGAAAATATTTTTGGAAGACTTATGTTGGCAGGATATGCTATCTTTATTTTATGATGGCATTTTTTTAGATTATTAAAGACGAAAAAATATTTTTATCCATTAAGAGAGATTTAAGGGAAATGATCTAGTAGAGAGATTTTGTATGGTTTGATTCTCCAATAATAATTTGATGGAAATACATGCACTTGATATTATGACATCATCAAGGATCATCTCCTACCTCAAGCTTGTAGGGTTTTCACTTTTTTTCCATGATGCATGACTAGAACTAATGTTGAACCACTGGTTAAATCTCAACTACATGAGGTATATTATGAATATACTACCAAAATCATGATGAGATCAAATTGATGAATCTTGAGATAAAAAATAAGAAATATTATTACATGAAAACTACACTTTCAAGATATTTTTAGCTTATAAAATATGTTGAAGGTGGATTATGTAGAAAAAAATGTGGAAGCAGATCACTAAAGGTGGTCACAATAAATTGTATCAGTGAAAATAGAGAACAATTTTATAATTATCTCAGATGATATTACAGCACACACAACACACCATATTTATAGGGATACCAATACACACACAAAAAAAGGATGATAGAAAGAGAGAGAAATAAAAAAATCTACAGATCTAGTGTAGTAGGTTCCACCCAAGCATCCAAATAAAAACATAACAAGTTTACATATTTGAAGTTTTCCATCGTACATCGCAACAGTGAAGTTAGGTGTAATCTAAGTAAATACAAGTTTATTATTTAACATCCCCCCATAAACTTGTATTCCTTATATAACATTTTTGTATCCTAGTGGATGATCGTCAAGTTCAAAGAATTCTTTATTTTTATTATAGAATATTTTTTTATGGAATGAATTTCCTCATCTATCACTTTCCTCTATATTTCATTGGTTTTAGCTTCCTCAAAGCTAACTATTCTGGGAGTCTCTAAGAGATAATACAAGTTTACAGACTCCTCCATTGGTTTTGTTGTCTCATATATATCTATAAGTATTTGAACATTTTGGGGATGTATATAAGAAATTTATCATTTTATTTCTTTATATGTAGGAGTATGTGGTGATGGAATCATTAGTTCTTCAATTCCTTATTTCTCCATTGTTACTTTTTCAACACTTTCTTCATTTTATAGAGTGATTTTCAATTCTCTAGAATAATCATATTGATTCTATTTTGATGTCTCTTTTACATCAAATATAACATATTTTATATAAATAATATTCTTGTTGATGGGATGATACAAGTGATATCCCATTGCTTGGTCTCTCTGTCCCATAAGGACACACTTCACTCCTTTTTCCATGATCTTTGTTTGTTTTTCTATGGGATCCTCGCATAGGAAATGAAACCAAAAACTATAAGATGGATTAAACTTGGATTGTGTGTACTCCATTATTCATGAAGTCTCTTTACTTTAAGATTTTTATTTGGTAATATATTTAGTAGATACACTACACACAAAGTCTCTTCAACCCATAAAGTCATGGACAATCCTTTTTCTTTTAGAATGCTTCTTTCCATGTTGAGAATAATGCTAGTTTTTTTTTTGAACTATCCATTTCGTTGAGGTGTGTAAGATGGAAACATTTGGAACTGAATTCCATGTTACTTGAGGTACTCTTTGGAAAACATCAAAGGTGTACTCCCCACCTCAATCAGATCATAATGTTTGTATGTGATACTTTCTTTGATTTTCCACCAGTACCTTGAATTATTTTAAGATGTAAAACACTATTTAATTCATATTGAGGAAGTATATATATGCTTTTCTGTTATAATAATCAATAAATTTCAAAAAGTACATCCTTGTCAATTTGTTTTGGATAAAATGGACCACATACATCGGTATGGACTAACTCTAGTGGTGCAACAACTTTACATTTTCCTTTATTTCAAAATTTTATCTATGTTGTTTTCTTAGAACACAACTTTCACATATTTGATTTGGGTTTTGAATGATAGGAAGTCAATTCTAAATATTATTTCTTCCTAATAATCTTAATCATTCAGAGTTTAAATTCTCAAGCATGAGATTACATATCCAGTCTTTATCATCATATACCATTGTCAAACACTAAGGTATGTCAGGTTGGATCATAAGAGGAAACATGTGGTTCTTCACCATTGGTACTTTTGTGACCAACATTACTTTTCATCAAAAATTTCATTTTTTATTTTTTTGACTAATTTGAAATAATTTTTCCACCAATTTATCGAGACTCAATATATTAGTATTTATTTCGAGTATGTAGTAGACATCGGAGATAAAATCATGATTGTAAACTTTTTTCTTTATTATAATATATCCTCTTCCATGGGAAAATATTACTAATATATTTTCATTTGAATTATCTCCTCCAACCCTCTCATCTAGGTTTGTAAACAAATGATTACGACATATCATGTGATTTTTAGCTTTTGAGTTGAGAAACTACATGCCTCTATTTTTTGTTAATATTTGTTACATCAACACATGGGACTCATAAAAAATATCTCTTACTTCAATGAAATTTTCCTCATCAATATCATTATCTATGAGTTTCTTATGCCAAAATTCATTACTATAATTTCTATATTTCTAAAAATTATAGCATTGAAGATTTATTTTCTCCAGTTGCTGGTGATTGTAAAATTCCCCCCCCTTCTTCCTTGTCATTTTTCTCATGGAGAATAGTTTCGATATCTATGACCTCCTCAATTTGGGCTTCTTCTACCCCCTCATCCTTTTTATGGATCGGATGTTTTCCCATAAAATCTTCTGCCTAGACCACTTCAAAAAGATCCTCTTGCTATGTTTCAGAGTTTTTGAGATATAAATTTAATGGTAGGGCATTATCCACTCTATTGGTATCACTCTAGTGATTCACCTTCCGTTTATGGTATTTTAGAGATCCCACAAGTTCTTATATAGAGATCATATCTAAGTATTTAGTTTCCTCTAGGGAAATGACTATATAATCAAATATAAAATCTAAGGATCATAAATTTTTCTCATATACCCAAATTTCAGTAAGATTTTATCCATTTCTTCATTGTTGTTTCACCATAACCATTACATGAGTATAATACTCAAAAATGGTATCAGATGATTTCAAAATCAAGTATTCGAACTCACCTAGTAGAGTTTGAAGTCATATCTACTTCACTTTTTCATCTCCTATGAATTATTTGAAAATATTATCCCAATCATCCTTTGATGATTTTGATGAAGTTATTATATTGAACATGGTTTCATCAAGGCCTTGATAGATGATAGATTAGGCCTTTTAATCCAACTTCCATTCCACATGAAGATTTTCCTTTTGAACATCTGAAAGAGCGTCCACCACTACATTGGATTCTGTCTTGGTGTAACCATCCTACACGATGTACATGGCATCTTGGGTACCAAGTAGTGATAAAATTTTGATACACCAATTTTTATAATCGTTTATCTTCAAATTTGGGATCAAATATTATGAAATCACATTCTCTATGGAGAAAAATTATTTTATATTGAAAATGAAAGATACAGTCCATTTTTTTCAGATATCATAGAATTTAATTTTTTTAGAAGTGTAGACTGCCAATTTTTTTCGTTGTAATACAAAATAATGGAGGCAATTTTTTTCATCAAAAGTAAATAATGGAAGATAACCTTGATGAAATCATCCTAAGATTTTTTTTCAAAATTGGAGGGGAGAGGTGTGGTGAGGAGGAAAAATAAAATGTGTGTGGAAATTGTTTTTCAAATTGGGAGAGATGGATGTGGAGAAGTATGGAAAAAAGGGAAAAACTACTTTGAAAATTTCAAACGATTTCATGGATGAAAAATGGAAAAAGAAAAAATGAAAGTGGGGATTAAAATAAATGATGTAAACCTCAATATTTGGAATGTGTAGGAATATTATTCATTGTCTTCCTCCTCTACTACTCTACAATTGATCAGTAGAATATTCAATGAAACCCTTCACACAAGAATCAAAAGCACCGTCAAATTCCTCTGATACCACTAAAGGTGGTTTATACAGTAACAAATGTGGAAGAAAATCACTATAGGTGATCATAATAAATTATAGAACCAAAAACATAGAATGATTTTATTCATCTCTTGGATGATATTACAATGCACACAACACAATTTTTTTATAGGGATACCGACACACACCAAAAAAGATGATGGAAACCGAAAAAAATAAAAGAATTCCACATATCTAGAACAGTAGTTGTTTCCCAAGAATATAAGGCCAAACCTATCAAGTTTCCATATTTGAAGTTGTCTAGCATCCATTGCAATAGTGAAGGTAGGTGTAATTTAAGGAAATACAAGTTTATTATTCAACAGATGCTACTATAAAATTATAAATATAGAGTTATAGTGAAATAATCCTCATTGTAATGGTTTCATGAATTTGAAGGGGTTTCATGTGATCATTAACACATGTACATGATGTTTCTCGGTAAAGGAAGATGCTGAATTTTTAAAGAAGAAAATTTCATTTTATTTATCATTTGAATATATAATATATTCTAGGATATCCATAGGTTTAAAATAATATTTTCCAAATAAAAATATTGATTGTTTAAGTTAGTGAAATGAAGGAAAAATTTAGTCGAATCTTCTCTAAAAATTTCTGAACTAAAAATGAGATATACTTTGATGAAGAATGCGTGGTGTACATTAGGTTTTCATTATTTTTTTATACTATTTTTTTTAAAAACTTACTTAGAGAAATAAATCGGTTAGATATTTCTTTAAGATTTACTTTTCACCCATGTGATGATCTTTTAGGGTGTCATCATCTATAAAAGTATGATGAATCCTTCAAGTACTCTATTATGCAAAGAATATTTGAGTCCAATGAATCCATCTTCCTTCATGAAGTTAAATATTTGAGTCACTAAAAAGCACACTAGATTTCAATAAGAATAAGAAATCAAAATTCGATATGTGTGAAGTCACTAAGACACTATGTACCTATTATAGGTTTCATGAGGAATAAAATTATAGTGTGGAAAAGAACTGTCATCACATGATACTGTCTGCATGAAGGAAAGTGATAGAAATCGGTTTGAAAGAGGATCTTGTTCATATTTTATGATTGCATTAATCAAATATATATACATTATTTGATAAATTAAAATCATTTAAAAACAATGTTGAGTTTGATTCAAGTCATTAAAAAGTGATAATAATGAATAAATAATAAAAAAAGAATCGAATAAAGAACATAAAATAAAAAAATTCATAATTTATTTATGTTCTTGGATTCCATAATACACCTTCACCATGCATTATTTATCCACACATGAAGTGCATTAAAATTAATTGTGTGTGATTTTAAGAAGTATATTTTTTAGTTTTATGAAATATCATTATTGCATTAAATAATATCACAAGGAAGTTGATATGAGGCTGAAAAAATCATCAATATAAATAGAACACATATTCCCGTGAATTTGATAATTGAGAAGAAAAATGCTCACTCTCTAAATATCAGAAGAACCTATGCATGACCATAAGACCTTTTCAATCAACTATTGAAGTTCTTAAAGACAATACCAAAGAAAGTGAGATTTATTACATTTGTGGAGGCATAAACAAATGTATGCATAAAAAGTTAAAAGATAATGAATATCATTATAAAAAATGATCAATATTTAATTAAAGGATTATTGGGGTGTATAAGTAATTAAAGAGAAGATAAAGTGTTTATGTTTTATAACCAGTAGTGGTGGAAGAATTGGTGGCTGGAGTATAGAACCAGACATAATCGGAGGATTGATTATTGTGGTGTATAACTAGTTTCTTCTAAATTTTAGTGATTAGAGTGTCTAACCAATCATTATCCAATGTTACTCTGTATATTATTATAAATTATAACTATATTATAGTCGAGATTCCATGTTTGTGTGTCTAACTGACATGGAAAAGAGTAGTCTTTTATGTCAAACATTGTAAATACTGTGTGCAATTATCTATCTTATTATTTTTGTAAATGAGGTGAGGTTGTGGGTTTTACTAAGTGGATTGAGAACCTTAAAATTTTTAATAGGTTGAATAAAATGTAGAATTCAAAAAAAGAGACCATCCATTCAACCCCTAGTGGCTCACCAATCCTGTGGTCTATAATTAGTATCAGAGCTCATTTATTTTCCCTCTAAAAAGATCTAAGTTTTTTCCTACTAATTTCTATATCCTTGATGACGTGAATATTTTAGGATGTGTTTTAGCAGCCTCATATGGAGAAAAAGGATGATATTATAGATGATACTAATCTAGAAACATTAGTAAGACTTAAAAGATTAACAGGAAAAGAGATGCATGAAATCTATGGAGGGATCTAAAGGTAAAATGTAAAACATTAATAAATAATGGTAATCAGAGTGGTAGAAGTAGTAATAATTATGTTTATTGTGATTTTTAATGAATCTTGTTCAAATGGTGATAATGATGCATCACTTGTAGATATTCATTATGAAAATAAATATAATATGAATAAAGTTATCAAATAAGTCGTAAATTTTATTGTCGGTGCTATCGAGGGACTTATTTTTTATAAAGCATAGATTGAAGAAGAAATTAAAGAATTGGATAATGCCTTAATTAAAATTTTTTGAAAGTGAATTTCTCTCACTAACCAAATATAAGTAAGGGAGTTATTATTATCACTTTGAAAAATCTTTATAGATATCAAAGATTACCTATTAGAAGTTAAGTAAAAAAGAATAAAATAGATTGATAATTCATTACAAGAATTAAGTGTACGAAGAACAAATCAATAATAAAAAAAGGTTCAAGAATAAAACCTAAAATCATTTGAAGATGATAATAATTCCCTCAATGTGAAGCTCCTTGAGCTGGAAGTAAGGATGATAAGTATACAATCCACACAATCTATACCATCCCAAGTTATTGAGAATAAATATGTGGCTTCATAGGTTTCTATTAAGTTCTATTTAATTAAGAGGACTTGAATCAATAGAAACAAGATAATGATATCATCATCTAATCTAGTGGAAACATAATCCAAGAAGAACATGTCACATAGCCTAGAAATTATCTTATTTACTAATGTTATTTCTCTTACTAGTATAGGTTTAAAAATAAATTTTAGAAAAATATGAAAGATGAAAAATACTAAAAAAACCTACCATATCATCAAAGATATATGCGATAATATTTTTGAAGATTTTTTTCATATGAAGTGTCCCAAAGGCTAGTTTATCCACTAAAAATAGAAAAGTTCACATCCTGTGAAATCTAGATAGATTACACCAAACAATAATATAAGGACAATCATTGGTTATTTTTAGTGTTTTAGGAAGTTTGAGAACAAATCATTGTAATTTTTTCATTACATGTCATTTCATTAAAATAAAAGAAAACCAAAAGAAATGGGGAAAATTTTGGAGAGAGGAGAAATCCAAATGAGAAAATGTATAAGAAGTAAAAAAATATGAGTATTCCTTGATGAGAAATCAAAAGAGAAGTACTTTAAAAATAACTCCAAAGAAGCTAATGAAGAAGGAAGAGGGAAATTTCATCATCCCGAATAAAAATAGAAAAATATATTATCAATTACAACTTAAATATATTGGTAACTTGTGTGAATGGTGTTGTAAATTTGAAAATGCTCCACACAACTGTATGGAGATACGACCTAGACAAGTGGAGTTGTTTAAAAATAAATAGAAAGCATCCAAAATTCCTATGATCATATATCAAAAGTGTAAAATGGAGTTTCACATAAAAGAAAAACTGAAGAGGAGTGGGCATCCTCAAATAAATAAATAGTTCATTAGATGAATGAAAATATAGAATTTGTGAAGGTTGCTTAGAATAATAAAAGAACTCTACATTTTGATATTATAAGAAAAGAGAAAACTAAGTTGAGAGAAAACCCCAAATCTCAATCCTACTTCTGAGGAGTCTAAGAGTTATCTCATTATTCCCTAATCTATAAGTTTTTATAATAAATTGTAGTTAATTGAAGTAGATGTATTCATCCCTTAAGGGGAAGAAAATAAGAGTTAAAGATGTTAGGTATTCATTATAAAACGAATGTGTAACTTTTGAACAACTTTATAAAAATTTAAATATGAGGTATGACAATCACTCTCATATCCTTATTTTGATTTTCTAAAATAATTTTCAAGGGTGAGTTGACGTTGAGATAAAAAGGGAGAGCTAAATGTCTTACACTTGAAATTTATGATGTGTTTTTTTAGATTATTGGAAGATGTATATATTTCATGGTTTTAATATTTGAGAAACCCTAAAAAATTAAGAATTATTTTTATGAGAACCATATCAAATTTTGGTTCATTTATGGACAATATTGATCACCTTGGTTATACAATATTGTTTTTTGTAAAGGGTTTTCCCATATAGACTTAGAGATATCCGAATTAAGTCTATTTTCTAAGGAAATTATGTGGTATCATACTTCTTTCAAAGTAGAACTATTTGTTAATTGAGAATGAATAGGTGAGAAGAAAAAGGTTTCAATAGAAATTTTACGAGTTGAGAATCCATCGACTTTATCTTTGTATTTATTTTCAATTAAGTGGTGAATAATCACACATATTGACTTAAAGAGTGCATAATGATATTGACAATAAAATCCAAAGGGGAGTATTGAATTTCCCATTGGATAAATTCTATTTATTTTCAATGTGTTAATATGTGTTTGATGAAAGGAGGTGATAATTCTTAAAGGATTATTATGAATATATCCTTAATTAACATGTGAATATTTTTTATCTATTCATAATAACCAAAACATGTGTTAATGGTGATTTGAAAGTTCATATTATTTATGAAAATTGAGGTCTATATTTGAGGATCATTTTTAAGAAAGAGAAAATGAAAATTTAAAGAAGTAAAAAGGATATGAAAAGAATTATAGAAGGATTAGAATTGAGAAAGAATTTATATAAATTATGAATTCCACTATACTGAAGAAATTATATGCTCAAGGAGGCCCATTATGAGGAATTTTTTCTAAGAAGACTATAATATTTTTAGAAGGATTATGTCGGCAGGATATCACTACTATAGATTGCACTTTTAAAAGTGCTAAAAATAGGCTTTATCAATACAGATAATCTAAGCGATATTAAAAGTTGGCATTTATTCGTTCTATAAAAAAGTGTTAATAAATAAACCCTTTATAATTTATTTTTTTTATCACTAATGAAGGGGTCGTTTATCATCATTTTTTACTACTGATAAAGGTTTCTTTTATCAGTAATTTTTTCTAGCACTGATAAAATTTAAAAATATATTTTTTTTTCACTTACTACCCCTTTCTCAGTTCTCATGAGCCACTTTCTCAGCACTATCAATTCCCCTAACTACCCCTCACCCACTCTCACGCACTCCTTACCCCCCTATAATAACACTCGCATCCCCCCTTTCTCGACAATAGAAATCTTCTCACCCACCCACGCATGCCTGGACTCAAACCTGTGACCTGACTTCTACAATTTTAACCCCTTTACCACTTACCTACCTTGTATTATTATACATTTTACAATATTTCTATTTATTTATTTATATTTACATACATTTTTTTCTAAATAAATATAAATATAATTATTTTTAAATAAATCTGTAAAATATATGTTTATGTGTGTGTGTGCACATGTGTGTGATATATATATATATATATACGCTAAAATTTATTAAAATATATTATATGTTAATATTTATTTACATATATTAAAATATAAATATAAATATGTGTCTGTTTATTAATACTCACACATATTTATATAAAAACATTATATATACATTTTTATAAGTATATATATATATTCATATATTTTTATAATGTAAAAAAATGGTTAGATATTGTTTTAAATAAAATGGATAATAATTAATTCCATATCATTTATATAATTATTATTAAATTCATTTTAAAAATATGAATTTATATTGTATATTTAGATATAAATTATATACATTACATATATATTTATATGCCTATATATATAAATATAAATTTATACATATTTATATATACTATTTTATTTATATATAATTTTTTTCTAATATATTTATAAATATTTATTATTAAAAAATTTATATAATACTTTTAATGATAATGATGTATTTATAAAAATTAATTTATATATAATGTATATACACAAACATACACACATATATACACACACATGTACACATTTATATTTATCACATATACACCAAATATTTACATAAATTTATTTTTTAAAATATATTAGAATGTGAAAATAAATACATATTTTTTTATTAACACACACATGTTTATATATAATAATTTCTTAGGTATAAATATTAATGGCTTTTTATAAGGTAAATAAAATGGATAATTTTTTATTTTTAATAAAATGAATAAGAAATGTTTATTTCCATATAGTTTTTATATTTAAAAATACATTTTTATGTAATTATATAAAAAATGTGAAATTATACAATTGATTTATTATATCTAAATATAAGAAAATATGCATATATTTAATTGTAAATAAAACTAAAGTATGAAACACAATAAAATTTAAAAACCATAATATATATATGAATGTAATCCTTGGTAATAAATTCAGTCTCTACTAAAAAAGGACAAAAAATATCTCTTAAATGAAGGTGAAATCCTATCAAATATGAAAATATTAGGGTACCCCAACTAAAAACTCATTTTTTTGGAGGATTTACTATCCTTTGTTGGCCTCAAAAAAACATTGATCAGGGTCCCCCTAATCAAAATAGAATAGATCTATTCTCAATCTCTTATTTGATATATGGTATAGCTCAAACAGATCCTCGGATCAAAAGTTATGGTCATTTCGAGTTAAATTCATGTTTTCAACTTATCTTAGATCATTTATTTTTTTATTGATTTTTTTTCTTCCAATTATTATTAAATGAATATTACTCAATAATAATTAGAAAATTATTAAAAAACCTTATTTTTAAAATTAATTTATAATCCTTTTTTCACTAAATATCTTATATATTAAGTGTAAATGTGTATTTAGCCTTATATAAATCATATTTAATAAAATGCTTTTTATTTATATCAATATGAATATATTTATACCCAAAATGGCATGATCTATTTATTAAAACCCATGGATTTGAAAAAATTATTAAAAATTAAGTAAATGTACAAAGATATAATGGATTTGCAAGATAAAAAAGTGGTACTCATTGCACCACCACAAAACAACAGGAAACCATGCACAATAACCTTTTTTGTGTTAACCACCCCTTCCATGTGAGCTGCTCTGACACCTTGAGTTTCTACTTATCCTCTATTTTTTTAGATCTTTCCAAGTATCACCTTGATTATGCGTGTCTGGTGGGTCATCATTATTATTATGAGTGTCATCATCTTGATCATTATTCATATCATTTTCCAGCATCAAAGATTGAAAATTTTTATCAACATAAATCATGTCTTGTTCTATGTTATCATCCCTGGGTATGGTCTCATTACTAATAGGCATATATATATGTACTTCTTGAATAACTTCAATGTAAAAAAGTGATGGATCCCCAAAATGAGAAGCATAAACCACCTGAAGATCCTCATTTAAAACCTGCACAATCATCAGAGAGGAAGAAACATTATTGTAAGCGTTTATAATAGGTTGTGGGTAGCCTTACTTTATCCTCATTTTGTTTTTTATTCCTTTTCTCTCAATGATATCAACATATAATGCATCAAATTCTAGAAAAATAATGGATTCAAGCATTATAAAGAAATTGGGTGCAGTGACACCATCTTTCTTCCCTCTTTTTACATCCTAAGAATCAAATCCCATAACATTAAACCTAGAATCAGTGATAATAAATTTAGTGGAAATGGAAGGTAGGACTTATTCATTTCCAAATATTGACTCTAGGGTCTTTTGTTCCTATGACTGCTTATCCCTAAAGATAGCCCCCTCATTGGAACTTGAAACCTTACCAGCATGTGGAGATAAGGGCCACTTAATATATTATTTTTAATGATATATAATTTTATATAAAATATAATTTTTATTAGTGATAGATATAAATGATGATAAATGGGGTCTTTATTATCACTAAATAGGTTCATCCCATTGGAAAACCCAGAAATCCCTTAGGCTTGGGAAACTGACCTACATAGGGGAAACACATTCCTTCTACCCTCCCCCCCACTCCCTCCTCCCTCAGTATGTTTTATCTCCCACAAAAGAGGCTGGCACAACCCTAGTAAGAGTAGTCGCAGTCCATATCTCCTCATCTCCCATAGTGATAGGGACTCATTGGAATTCTATTTTCATCGGTATGTTTTTTTTATTTTTTTATTTTTTTTATTTTTTTATTTTTTTTATTTTTTAAAATAAAAATTGAATTTAAATTTGTAATTACTAAAATTATTTTTGCTAAATTTTATAGTTTCTAATAGATATAAAAAAATAAATTTTAATACTATAAGAATGAAGTTAATTACTAAAAAATATTACATTCCATTTAGTTTTAAAAAAATACTTATTATCTTAAATTTCTAAAATTTTATTATAAAATCTATCAGATTATATAAATTTTACAATGTTTTTTAGAAAATATTTTATTCTTTCATTTTCAAAAAACATATTTGGAATTATTTTAAAATTATAAAATAAAATAAAATTAATGACTTAATAATCTAAAAAATAAAAACAAGAAGTGTTTTTCAATACTAAACCTCACTTTATAATTTATTGTTTTATTAGCATATTTTGTTCTTTTTATAATTGTGTTTAGAATTTCAGATTTAGTTGATGAACATTTAGTTTTATTTTTCTAATTTTATGTATTAAAAGTTTTTTTGGATTTATATTTATTGTTTTATAATGTTAGATAATTATACACAACGTCAATTGAATATTAAATTGAATAAAAACAATTTTCTATAATATAGTATTTGTTTTATTACCAAAATATGATTGTTTTATCAAACTAAGATAGGAGAATAATATATCATTCAAGTGTATTAGGTGCCTTTATATTTTTCTTTACAATTTATCAATATATACATGATATAATGCAATTTGTGACACATTTCTTTAATAGTTGACTAATTATACTTTAAAATGTAAAAGGGAAACATTTCTAAGGTATTTCTTGGAAAAAACATTTTTAGGGTTGACCTAGCACTAAAAGAAGAACTGATAAAGGGGGGAAATTATCAGCACAAAAATAAAAGTGCTAATAAAGTCCCCCCTTTATCACTATTTTTTGTTAGCATAGAAAATGATTAGCGCTGGATTTTATGAAGGTATATTGAGAGATTATTTAAAAACAAATAAATCCATCCAATAAGAGAGAATGAAGAGGGATGTGGCATAGGTTGGTGTTACAACAATCATTTGATAGATATTTGTGTGATACACATTATGATGTAATTATGGATCATCTCCTACATCAATCTCATAGGGTTAGCACCAGCACTACCATAAATTGGACCATTAATAGCATGAAAATGGGCTTTGAAATCACTAAAAAGCGCCATTTTTCTAAGAATAGTTAAAAGGGGAAACCCATTTATCATCTCTAAAAAGTACTAACAAAGGGGGATATTTATCAATGCTAAAAAAGCACTGATAAAGATGGTATTCTATCAGTGTTAGTTTAGTGGTAATAAAATACCCTCTTTATGAGAGCTATTTTTAGTGTTGATAAAGGCTCTACCACTATAGTGTGATGTTTGAATTAAATAACACTAAAACGACAACATGTATATGGAACTTTTATAATAATTTAATTGAAATAAAAATTATATTAAATATACTTAAAAAACACTATATTATAAAAATTTCAAATAATTATTTTTATAATTAAATTAGCAATTTCTATCACAAAAAATTAAAAACATCAATGTTTCATTGTCTTTGGCACCCAACCCATTCTCAAAAAAGCACGATCATGGTATCAGTTATCGAAAAAACCACCCCAACTCCAGAAAAAGAATCCACCTATATAAGAAAATAATTCTTATGATATTAATACTATAAATAAATAAATTAAACATAATATGAAATAATAAATGAATAAAATGTTAATTTTAAATAAAATGACACACTTATAGTCATACTGGTCACACTGTGCATATGATTGAGGCGGGGATGATTCCTACACATCAACAATGACTTATGGATTATTTTACTAAAGTATCAAAACAATCCAAATACATTTTCTCAGTTTTGAGTGTGTCACTTTTCTTTTTTACTAAAATGTCATTTTAAACTAAAAACACGCACTTTAAGTCATATTAGTCACTTCATGTGTCGGTTTGATGTGAGTTTTATTCTCACATGTCCAAAATGACTTATGAATCATTGTGTTAAAGTAATAATATAATATGAGTGTGTTTTATTATTCTTCAGTGAGTGACACACGTTTTGAACTAAAATGTGAATTTTAGACTGATAACAGAGACTTTGAGTCATATTGGGAACCCTGTGTATCGTATTGAGATGCAGTTAATTACTACACATCAAAAATGACTTATGGATCATTTTCTTGAAATATTAAAACAATATTAATGGGTTTTCTTGGTTTTGCATATGTCACTTGTCTTTCTTACTAAAATGTCAATTTTAAATAAAAATAAACACCTTGAGTCATACCGATCACACCATGCATTGGATTGAAGTGTGGATAATTCTTACATGTAATAAATGAAATGTCAATAATTTTCTTAAAGTATCAAAATAATATGAATGTTTCTAATTGGTTTTAATTATGTAACTTATGTTTTTTAATAAAATATCATTTTAAACTGAAAACACACACTTTTAGTCATACCAGTCACATCATGTATCAGTTTGACATGATACTGATTCCTACACTTCACAAATGACTTATGAATTATTTTCCTAAATTATCAAGACAATCAAAGATTATTTTCTTGATTTTTAGTGAGTCACACTTTTTTTGAACTAAAATGTCAATTTTAAACTGATTATGAAAATTTTGAGTCACATTGGTCACCCTGTATATCCGATTAAGATGAAGATGATTCCTACATGTAAAAAATCTCTTATGATTCATTGTTCTAATGTATCAAAATAATAAGAATTCATTTTCTTGGTTTTGAGTATGTCACTTGTGTTTTTTACTAAAATGTCAATTTTAAATAAAAAAACATACATTTTGAGTCATACAAGTCACACCGTACATCATATTGAGGTGTGGATAATTTATACACATCAAAAAATACTTAGGATGATTTTCTTAAAGTATCAAAACAATATGAATGTGTTTTCTCAGTTTTGGGTATGTCACTTGTGTTTTCTACTAAAATGTAATTTTAAGATGAATTTACACACTTTAAGTCATACCGGTCACATCATGTATTAATTTTACATAAGAAAAATTTGTACATGTCATAAATGACTTATGAATTATTTTTATAAATTATCAAGACAATCAGAATGTGTTTTCTTTGTTTTTAGTGAGTGACACTTGTTTTAAACTAAAATTCCAATTTTAAACTAATACCAGAAACTTTGAGTCATGCTGGGAACACCACATATCGGATTGATGTTATCCTAATTACTAAATGACAAAAATGACTTATGGATTATTTTACTAAAGTATTAAAATAATATTAATGTGTTTTCTCAGTTTTGAGTATGTCACTTTTTTTTACTAAAATTTCAATTTTAAATAAAAAGACACACTTCAAGTCATATCAGTCACACCATGTGTAAAATTAAGGTTAAAATCATTCCTACATGTTAAAAATGATTTATGGATCATTTTCCTAAAGTATCAAAAAAATACGAATGTGTTTTCTTGGTTTTGAGTATTCTACTTGTATTTTTTACTAAAATTTCATTTCAAATTTGAAACATGTAATTTGAGTAATATTGGTCACATCATGTGTCATTTTTACATGAAAATAATTATAACATGTAAAAATTAACCTTTCAATAATCTTCCTAAATTAACAAGACAATCTGGGTATTTTTTCTTGTTTTTTTGTGAGTGACACACATTTTGAAGTAAAATGTTAATTTTAAACTCATAACGGACACTTTGAGTCATACTGGGAACACTATGTATCATATTGTGGTGAGATTGATTTTTACATATCACAAATGACTTATTTATTACTTTCCTAAAGGTTCAAAATAATATTAATGTTTTTTATCAGTTTTGAGTATGCCACTTGTCCTTTTTTTTCTAAAATTTCAATTTTAAATAAAAAGACACATATGGAGTTATATAAGTCACACCATGCATCAGATTTAGGTGGAAATTATATCTACGTGTCAAAAATTATTTATAGATCATTTTCCTAAAGTATCAAATAAAAATTGAATGTGTTTCCTCAGTTTTGAGTATGTCACTTTTCTTTTTTACTAAAATGTCATTTTAAACTGGAAACATGCACTTTGAGTCATACCAATCACATAGTGAATTATTTTTAAGTGAGACAAATTATTACATATCAAAAATGACTTATGAATAGTTTTCTTGAATTATCAAGACAATGTGAGCACATTTTCTTAATTTTTAGTGAGTGACACACGTTTTGAACTAAAATATCAATTTTAAACAGATAATAGAAACTTTGAGTCTTACAGGGAACACTGTGTATCAGATTGGGGTGTGGATTATTCTTACCAGTAATAAAGGACTTATGGGTCATTTTCCTAATGTATCAAAACAATAAAAATGTGTTTTATCAATTTAAGGTATGTCACTTTTCTTTTTTACTAAAATGTATATTTTAAAAAAAATTCACACTTGGAGTCATACTGGTCACACCATGTGTCATATTGAGGTGTAATTGATTTCTATATTTCACAAATTATTTTTGGATCATTATCCTAATGTATCAAAACAATATAAATATGTTTGATCAGTTTTGAGTATGTGATGTGTTTTCTGAACTAAAATGTAAATTATAAACTAAAAACATACAGTTTGAGTCATACTGATACCACTGCGTATCGGATTGAGGTGGGGATGATTAAACCATTTCCTTATTTTCATTATCTCAATTCCATCCTTGAAGTCCAATATCTCATAATCATGAGTAGCTTCACACAAACCACCCAAAATTGAGAAAAATAATCTACATGTATAAGAAAAAAATTTATATTAGTAATACTATAATGAAATAAATTAAACATAAATATGAATCAATATATTAATAAAATGTCAATTTTAAACAAAAACCACACAATTTGAGTCATACCAGGTATATTGTGTATCAAATTGAGGTATGATTGATTCCACCGTGTCATTTTATCCTACAATGCATTCAACATTATAGGTTATCTAAAAAGAAAATTGAATCATCATGAGTGAATGATATGAGTTGAGTGCATGATCATAGTACATGACTGAATCATCCTTTCTAGTGAAGTCATTTCTTTATAATCTCTGTGAAAATTTAAAAAATATGTATTAGATAAAAATGATAAGGAAATTAACTAAAAATAGTAGATAAAATTATGATAAAATCAACTAAATAAGTAGTAAGAAGTCATATATTCATGATATATGTGTACATTCTTACACCAGGTATGATTTCCAGTAATTTCTAAAAACTACATTTCTTCTTATGAATAGGAGTATTTTTATAGTCCTAGTAGTACTAGAAAAATATAAATACACAAAGTATTAATAAATATTCTAAATGAAATTTCAATTATCTTAGAAAATACCTATTTGAGGATGCTAGTTTTTTTATGGTATATGATATCTTTCATAAATTTTTAAACATAATAACCACAATATTTTCCCTTGGTTTGTTTTAGACACTGTAGAAACATTGAAAAAAAAGTAATAATTTTTTATATATGTTTTTTTGGGACTAAGATTTTTCACAGATATAAATAGAGTTTCTTTTGTTTTTTTTGTCAATACACACTGTATTGATAGAGAAATTTGCAAGGAAAGTGATCTTATGGTGTAGGAGACTTCAATGTTGAAGGTGGCATTATTTCCCAATGCTTGACAAACTTTTTGAGATCAAAATCAAGAGGAAGTATAAGGATTCATGAAAGGTGTATTTTTATGAATGACTATTCAAAATATGGTAAGTTCATGGAGTTTCTTGAAGGCTGGAGCTTCATGATGATATAAGGATTTACGAAGGAACCTGTATTCCATTATCATGAAGTTTTGAAGGTTTGTAAAGGAAGTATTGTGATGAATGGGTGAGGCATGAAGAAAATACATTAATCTTCATGATTATGAGAAGCTTTATGAATGGGAAATTTGCACTCGAGCTTCATGAATATAAGGATCTTTGCAAACATGAATGGAGATCTTCATGAGAAGGTCATGGGAATATAAAAACCTTCATAAAAGGTGATGTCTATAAATAGGAAGCCTCTTATATACAGAATAAATGGAGATACATTGGATAATGAGTGAAATGATCTGATTTTTTGAGGTTCCTTTAGTAAAGATAATTATTTATGATTTAGTAACTCTTCAAGAACACAAGATTCATGAAATGTATGGTTAAGAACTGATTAACCTTAAGGAATTTCAAAAAAGGTGGTTTCAAGAAAACCGGGAGCTTCATGATTGTTTAGAGTTTTAAAAAGGATGGGAGATTAATGAAGGCTAGTAACTTCATAAAAGGAAGTGGGTTCATGAAGGATAAAGTATATTTGAAATAATAAGGTGTATTTTCTAAGGCAAGGTCCATTATAAATAGTACTGTTGAACATTTGGTTTTTATGAATAGTGATTCCATGTGCAACATTTCAGTACTATGTTACAAGAAGAGTCTCATGATAACTAGGGATAGAGACTTCTATTCCCAATATTTTGAAGCGACCATCAAGTTTATAAAATAATTAAGACTTCACCCAAGGTACTGAGAAAGGGGGTGTCGATATAAGTGATCTGAGGGAGTAAATGTGTTATCTCTAAAAGTATTGCAATGGAAGTGTGCCTAGAATAGTTTGAACATGTTTGAATAATTATAATACCAAAAACCTAGTGAATCTTAGTGGATTTTGATATTAATAACGCATTTTCGGTGTATGTTCCTAGGATTATCCCTTAGTGGTGAACTAAGTAAAACTATTGTGTTTTGTTTCTATTTCTTCATATGGGTGTTTGATAATTATAAGATTCCATCTGAAAGGATTAATAGGTTCCTACCAACATGGGGAGAAGATCCATTTCATTTAAATAAAAAGTTGACATCCTGATTCACCCCTCTACTCTCAGGTAATTCTAGGGTCCTATAAGTGTTATCATAGAAAACAAGTTACTTGTGTTAAATATGTCCTCTTTTGTTATGGAGAATTTAGTGAATTAGAGGGGCATTCCCATTTTTTATGGACGAAACTTTTATATTTGGAAGAATATGATGATATCTCATCTATGATCTCTTGGAATGGAAGTTCTCAACGCCACTGATCAAGGGATTCAGTTTAGTGATGCGATTGGAAAATTCTTATTGGACTCCTCATGTGTTAATCATGTTTTAATGATAACTAATCCTATACATTCTATAAAGCTTGTTAATCATGTTTAATCTATCTAAAATCATGTGTACAGATGATTGGTTTATTTATGCTTTAAATAAACCTATCTGAGATCTTAAGTGCTATGTTTGATTATTGTAAACTATTTTTAATTTGTGTTATAATGGATTTCCTTGATAAATTATTAAGTCTAATCCAGTCTATGAAAATCACTATTTATGTCTGTATACATATATTTGGATAAGTCTGAGAATCCATTAGTCTACCACCGGTTATTTTTTTTAGAGAAAAGGACCTAGACATTGTGACCAGACACCGTGACCCATACACGGTGACCAGATACCATGACTAGACACTGAAACCAGTTTCAGATCTATTGAAGTATGTGACACCAGTTCCATGCTGAGACACCATTGTAAGTTTGGCAAAGGACCAGACATTGTGATCCTAACACTGCATCTGTGCTACTGGTTCATGATCTCTATAAAACTATGCCATCATAATTGTCTCACCGCTCAAAGGCAAAGAAGGAGACACCATTTCATGAAGAAACTATTTCATGAAGACACCATTTCATGAAGACATCATTTCCTAAATAAATCATTTCATGAATACATAGTTTTATGAAGACACCATTTCCAGATAGACTGTGACACCATTCTTTAATCTATTTTGTCATTTTTCAATTTAATTTATAACGGTCATATTTGAGTCTTTTAAATGCACTGACATAATTAATATTTCTTTGTAAACATGTCACCTGACAGTATGAGGTATAAGGTGCAGAATACATGCATCCTATCAGCTCCAACACATGCACTAAAAGAATAAAAAGAGAGGTGTGACCTAGAAATAGAAGCGCACGATAACGAAGAAGAATGAGAATTATTGAGAAAAGAACTGACAAATGAAACTCAATACATATTAAGAACACATGAATCATTCATTGTGATACCATAGATAGGAGTCGAGAACATCTTAACAATACCAACTCTATGAAGAACACAAGATATATCTAACTGGAAACCAGATCACCAGACTTGCGATACTCTGTTTCTCACAAGAGGACTCGATTCTGACATCTTATTCATCCTAGAAGTCTAGATCTGAATAGACTAACACTTAGAGCACTTCTAACCTTATCTCATCATTTTTTCTCTATTTTGTATTATTTTTAGCTTTCAAGCAGTGTGTGTGTGTCTGTATAAAAACATGCACTATCTTCTGCATTAAACTGGAGGATACAAGATATCCTTCCACTCATATCTGTTTACACTTGTTTACTCCCATGGATAAGTGTGGAAGAGTTCCATGTGTAAGCTGTTAGTTTATACCCACGAAGAACTGTGGAAGAGGTCATGTGACTTGGACAGTCATGTGTACTGTTTTTTATCCTGATCCAGGGTGTTGATCAAGTTTATTTATATAAACTTCTTGGTTGTTGGTGATCACCAAGTAGAGTGGATTAGGTATCAGTTTGAGACCGAACCACTTTTTTTATATCTGATGTGTTGTTTGATTTATTTTTTCTCTATTTTACATCATATTTCAGAAATCACTAAATTTACTTTGATAGTTAATCTTGGAAAGAAGTTATAATTGTTTTTGACTTATTAGAAATAACTTTATAAGTAATGTTAATAACTGATATTAAGATTATTGAGAATTAATCAATCTTCTGAGAAGTTATTTAAATAGTTAAACTTTCATAACCGTATTACTTTGATTAACTGGGCTGTATTGATTTTATTGGGGAAATTTTTAAGAATATTTTTCAAACAGAAACTTTTATTGATACACAATTTACCCCCTCTTGAGTACTCTACACTAACCAACATTTGGTATTAGAGGTTGTTTTTTATTCCTATTAAGACTCTGTTTTTTACCCTATTCAACTATGATTTTGGTTGTAATTTAAAGATCTATAAATTTCAATTAATCCTAAATTTATATCTCTTTAAAATTATTTATTTATTATTGATAATAGACTGGAAGGTGCTGCAACCAATAGACCACTATTTTTTAATGGAACCAATTAATCCCAATGGAAAATTAAAATTAAAATGAATTTAGAAAGTATGGGTTTTGAAATTTGTTCTTCAATTATAGATGAGTATAATATTCCCTCTACTAATAGAATCACTTGGGATGACCCAATCAAAACTACCTACAATAAAAATTTCAAATCCATGAATGCTTTTTATTTCTATATAGAATATGAGGAATTTAATAGAATTTTTTCATGTAAAACTTCCCATGAAATTTGGGATACTTTGTCTATTTGACATGAATGAACTTCTAGTGTGAAAGAAATGAGACTTAATACTTATAATATTAAATATGATAACTTTAAAATGATACATGATGAGCCTATTTCTAAAATGTATCTCAGGTTAAATTAAATTGTCAACACAATTATTTCTATTGGAAGAGAAGTTACTGCCAAAGAACAAATTATAAGGATTCTCAAATGTCTGCCTGATAGATGGAGAGGAAATTATGTCTCTATTAGAGAGTTATGTGACATCTTATAGTTACCTGTGCAAGAACTCATTGGGAAACTAATGATGTATGGATAGAAGCTGAAAGTCAACAAGGAAAAGGAGGATGAACATAAAATAAAATCTGTTGCATTTAATACCACCACCTCTAAACACAAAGAGAAAAGGAAATTGTAAGTCTCTGTAGAAAGTTCCACCAGTGAACAATCATCACCTGACAGTGACGAGGAGATAACTCAATTAGCCATAAGGTTTAAGAGATTTTACAAGAAGAATAAATTTTTCAGAAATCCTAACTTCAATAGAATATGTGATCAAAAAGAAAGCTAGAAGAGAGATTAGAAAAGAAGTGACAAGTCTAATGAGATAGTATGATATGAATGTAAGTGAAAGGTACATGAAAAGGCTGATTGTCCCAAGCTCAAATACAAAAAGAAATATGAGGACAAATATAGAAAGTATAAAAAGGTAATGAAAGAAACATGGAGTGCTTCTGAGGATAGTTCAAGTGACTCAGAATCTTCACATGATGAACAGGCTAACAAAGAGAATATGTGTTTTATGAAAAACACATCTGAGGTGATACTAGAATCTCCTATACACAATTCTTATTTTTATGGATATGAGAGTGACTCTAAAAATATTTCTAACGAAGAAATGTTTGAGTACTATAATATGATTTAAGAGACATGTAATGAACTAAAAGATAAATACAAATATTTAAAGAAACAGCATGTTATTACCTCAACTTTTAAATCTGAACTTACTGTATAAATAGAGAAAAATGCTAAATTACTCAAAGAAAACAATAAAATAAAGTTATCTAATGAGAAAATAAAAAACGACCTTAAAAGGTTTACTAATGGTAAAGATACTTTGGTATAAATTCTAGGTAAATAAATTGCTCTTAAATATACCACTGGTATTGGATATAAACTTAGTAAAAGAAATTTTGGAAGAACTAATTTTGTTTCCAATTCTAGGACATACAACATTACTCCTAGTTTTGGAAAACATTCAACAACTTCAAGCTATGATACACTCTCTATTGTTTCAATCTTTCCTGGACCAAATATAGTTTATTTTTCAAGCACTTTACATAATTATTATAGGAAACCTATGATGAAGATGTGGGTTTCTAAAGCACTATTCATTAATATTATTGGACCCAAACAAATATGGGCACCAAAATCTATTTTTATTTGACTATTTTCTAGGAAAGCTGCTTAAAGAGATTCTATAAAATCTTATAGTGCTTGGACAGTGGATATTCAAGACACCTGATAGGAGACTATTCATGCTTCAAGAATTTAATAAAAATTGATGGTGGACATGTCACCTTTGGAGACAATTCCAAAGGAAAGATCATTGGACTTGGCCAAATTGGTAACTCTAACTCAGTTTAAATTTCCAAAGTACTTTTTGCTGATGGATTGAAATATAATCTGCTTAGAATTTCAAAACTATGTGACGATGGATTTCATGTTAAATTTGAAAATTATTCTTGAAATTTTTTCAATTCTAAAAATGAATTATTATTTTCTACATTAAGAAATGAAAATGTATACTCTGTTAACTTATATTCTTTAGTTTTTCAAAATGATTCATGTGTAAGTGTATTTCACAAAGAGTCTTGGATTTGGCATAGGAGACTAGGACACTATAATATTCACTCCCTTAGAAAGTTAACTAGAAAATTCTTAGTCAAAGACCTATACAAACTTGAGTTTCCAAATGATAAAGTGTGTAATCCTTGTCAAAAGGGAAAGAAATAAAAAAATTCCTTCAAACTAAGGAAAGAAGTGTCAACTTATCAACCTCTCGAATTGGTTCACATGGATTTGTTTGGACCATCTAGAGTTTCTAGTTTAAATGGGAAGCACTATGTTTATGTTCTTGTAGATGAATTTTTTAGATATACTTTGACTTTCTTTTTGGGTCACAAAAGTGAAGCCCACTCTCATTTTACCAAATACGTCAAAACTATCGAAAATCTAAGTGGAATTAGAATTAGATCCTAAATAAGTGATCATGACCAAGAGTTTTAAAATCAAGAGTTTGAATCCTTTTTCTCACAAAATGGATATAGTCATAATTTCTCTACCCCTAGAACACCTCAACAGAATGGAGTAGTAGAAATAAGACATTGAACCTTGCAAGAGATTTCAAGAACCATGCTTAGTGAATATGACTTACCTATTTATTTTTGGGCTAAATTTGTAAATACAGAATGCTATATTATTAATAGAGTGTTGATTAGACCTATTCTTAAAATAACTCCATATGAGTTATGAAACAATAGAAAACCTAAAGTAATATACTTCAAAGTTTTTGGTTGAAAAGTATATATCATTAATATTAAGGAAAATCTTGAAAATTTTGCATCCAATGGTGATGAAGGAATCATTCTATGATATTAAATCTCTAGTAAAGCCTATAGAGTGTTTAAAAAAAGAACTAAATGTGTGGAAGAATTTTTCCATGTCAAATTTGATGAAACAGATCCACATGAGCCTAATAACTCTCTAGAGAACCTGGAGGAGGATGTATCAAATCTGGACATTAATTCAAAATCCTCTAACCATCCTGTAAAGGAATCTGTGAAAACTTCCAGTTCTGGAAACTCTTTAGGTTCAAGTCATAATGAACCTGAACCTATTGAAGAACCTGGAATCACTAGTCCTTCTTTTTCTAGAGCTGTTAGAACTCTTAAGAACCATCCTTTAGATGATGTTGTAGGATATTTAGATAAAGGAACTCAAACTAGAGCTTCTCTTAGAAATCAGGTCGAACATCAAGTCTTCTTGTCACAATATAAACCTAAAAACATTAATGATGCTATCAATGATGAATTCTGAGTGATGGCTATGCAATAAGAGCTTAATCGGTTTGAAAGGAATAAAGTTTGGAAACTTGTTGACATACTTAAAGACACATTTACCATAGGCACTAAGTGGGTGTTTAGAAATAAGTTAGATGAAGATGGTAACAAAGTTAGAAATAAAGCTATATTGGTTGCACAAGTCTATAGTCAAGGAGAATGAATTGACTATGAATAGACCTTTTCACCAGTAGCTAGACTTGAAGCCATCAAAATTCTACTTGCTTATGCTGCACATCTAAATTTACAACTATATCAAATGGATGTTAAAAGTTCATTCCTAAATGGGTATATAGATGAGGATTTATTTGTTGAGAAACCCTCTAGTTTTAAAATCCTCATTTTCCAAATCATATTTTTAAATTATCAAACGATTTATATAGTTTAAGACAAGCTCCAGGAGCTTGGTATGATAGATTAAGTACTTTTATTATATACAAAGGTTTTACAAAAGGAATAGTTCATCCTACCCTTTTTATAAAACGAATTTCCAATGATATTTTAGTAGTTCAAATTTATGTAGATGACATTATCTTTGTATCTTTAAAAAATTCTTTATGTGTTGAATTTTATAAAATGATGCAAAATGAATTTGAAATGAGTTTAATGGGTGAACTGAAATTTTTTCTTGGATTTCAAATCTTTAAAAACAATGATGGTATTATTTTAAATCATAGAAAATATACTTGAGATCTTATAAAATGTTTTGGCTTGGATAGCACTAAAATTAGTGACACTCCAATGAGTACTACTTGTAAGTTAGATCTTGATAAAGATGGAAATTTTGTTGATCAAACCACTTATAGGGGAATGATTGGAAGTATACTCTACCTAACTTCTAGTCGACCTAACATTATGTTTAGTGTATGTATGTGTGCTCGTTTTCAAGCAAACCCTAAGGAATCTCATTTAAATATTGTTAAGAGAATTTTCAAATACCTCAATCATGCACCCAATTTAGGACTGTTCAATCCCAGAGGACAATCATTTGAGTTAGCTAGTTATTCTGATGCTGACTTCAGTGGTTGTAAGTTAGATAGAAAAAAAACACCTTTGGAACATGTCACTTTTTAGGCAAGTCACTAGTATCATGGTGTAGTAAGAAACAAAACCCTGTTGTATTATCTACTACAGAAGACGAATACATAGCTACTGGTAGTTGTTGTGCACAAATTTTGTGGATAAAACACACATTAATAGATTATGGATATCAATTCATGTATGTACCTATAAATTGTGACAATACAAGTGCTATTAACATCTCAAAAAATCATGTTTTACACTCTATGACAAAACATATTGATGTAAGACATCACTTTTTGAGAGATCATTATCAAAAAGGTGATATCACTTTGGAATTCATTGGAACTGAATATCATCTTGATGATATATTCACTAAACCATTAAATTATAAAAGAATATATTACATCATACATGATTTGGGAATGATAAATCTTAAGTAGTAAGTGTATTGTTTCACAGCTTACTGTTTCACAGTTTATGGTTTCACAAGTCATTGTCTTAATATTACTGTCTAACTCTAACAGTTCTATAGTTTTACTGTCTTAAAAGTTGTTGTTTCATGTTTACAGTATCACAGTTACTATCTCTCGGTTAATGTCTGGAGCTTACTGCCTCAAACAATACGATCGCACGGTTTAGAAATCACATAGTTACGGTCTCACTGTGAAATCCAGTTCTGGTCTCACCATAGAATTCTATCACGGTCTCACCGTAAAGACGCTTTATTATTTTACTTACATAATATAACCCATATTTTGGTAATATATTATTTTATTTTTACTTTCCTGTACTTTTTTGTGACGCTTGACATCCCTAAATGATAAAAATGAAAGAATTTTCACTCTTCTCTTCACCCGAGATCTCTTCTCTAAAATTGTAACCCCTCTTTCAACCTTTCTCTCTCTAAAACATTCGTTGAATTCCCAAAATAAAACATCTATCCTCATCAACTCTTGAGAAGTACAGATCTATGAAGAAGATGAAAATAGCACTGAAGTTTGCGCCTGATGGTCTTTTGAATTTGAACCTGGTGAACAGAATAGTGGTACCTGAAAAGGAAATTTTCCATGAGTGGATTCAATCAAGAAAGTATTTAGTATTGAAATTACTAAAAGATCAAGGTTGGATGTATTGGTTCATAAAGGAGGATGGGTAGATTTACCCGAATCTAGTTTCATAGTTCTATCAGTTCGTTCAATTCTCTTTTGATATATAAGATGGTTTTGTTCTAAGAAGCGAGATCAATGGGAAAAGATGTACCTTTTTTTCAGGGTTATGGGATATATGCCTAAGGATACCTCATGAGGGTATTTTTGAGGACTACCAGAGAGGTCCTACACCTCTAAGTGAGATATTTTTTTTAAAATAATCTTTGGGAAGATTAAAAGGAAATGAAACAAAGAGAAGAGCTATAGCTGCTGAGCTAGATGGGGAAACCATATTTTTGTTTAAATTTGTTCAGAATCTGATTAGCCCTAGAAAAGGTGATTTTTCTACACTCAAGTATCAGGATGTATTTTTGATACACCTTATAAAAATAGATACAAGACCAACCTATTCAAGTATGTTATACTTCACATGTGTGAGTTGATCAAGACAACCTCCAAGTCAACCTCTCTATTATACTAAAGATTAATCTCAGCTATGCTTAATAAAAAAGGGTTGGTTGGACCAGATGAAGAAGTCATTAAGGATTATGAATTTTTTATTTCAAAAGTTACATTCAATTGAATGAAAAATAGTTGGAATCCATGAAAAAAATCATGGGTGGAAGATAATGACAAGGTCTATGAAAAGTTTAAACCGTTTGAACACTCTTCAATACCTAAGGATATTTCTGATCCTAATTTGGAACTAGATGAAATCATGGACTATTAAGATGAAGAAGAATAATAAGACGTTGTTGAATCTATAGGGAAAATTTTCCTAGATGAGGAAGATAGTGAACCCGCTCATCAAGTCTTAATTGATAAGGAAGTACATGTCCCTTAGGAGATTTCTGATCTAGAGGAACATGTCTCTAAAGAAGAATCTATTATAGTTGAAAAAGAAAAGACTTTTCTAGAAGAAAATTTCCTCTTGAGAAAGAATCTACTCTTGAGGAACACCTAGAGGAAAAAGTTGTTCCTGAAATTATACCATCTAATGAAGAGATAATTCAACAATCCTTTCAATTAGCTAGAAAAGAAATAGTTGAGGCTATTCGGGATGAAATATTGGAATTATATTAAGGATATAAATATCTTAGTCCTAAGAAATATGCACATGTTGAGGGGGATCATCACCTGAATTTGGAAATTTTTGAAGTGCCAAATTCAGTTGTTTCAAGCTCTGAAGATACACGGTATAAATTTCCTAGCTATTTTGATGTGAATGACTCCCACGAATCCATAATTAAAGGTATAGCTCTGTCTACTGTGTTTCAATTGAAAACAGTATCTACTCTTGATGTTATAGCTACAAGGGAACATGAGCCTATCTCAGCTCCTATCCTAAAACCTTCACAATAACCTTCAAACATGGTGAGTAAGGATGATTTGAAAGCATTTGGAGATACCCTTTTGGTTGGGGTTGAAAATCTCATGAATAATCAACCTGCTCTTATGAAAAACTTGAGTGAAAGAGATGTTTTCATATTGTTAGAGAAGATTATTTGGAAGATTAAGCCAAAAATGCTTCATGAAATTCAAGAAGTTAGAGTTGAGAACAAAAAATTAAGTGATGAAGTGATGTCTCTCAAAGCTATGGTTGAATAAATGTAGAGAGTGATGAACTCAAGAACAGAACCTATTTCTCATCCTGTTGAGGATGTTGGTAGTCAGTTTCCACAGGAAGTAGCCTCCCTAATTCAACCTAACATAACTTTTTTATATGACATGGTGGCTGAAAGAAATAAGAAAATTGTTCATGGAATGTGTGAGCTTGTTAATGGTCTTAAAAAGTTTACTGATGAGTATAAAGTTTGTCTCCAGAAATATCTGAATCAACTGAAGTCTCTTACTTCAGCTATTACAACTTCTAGTGCCTCTGGAAAATCATATCAACCTTCCTTGGATAGTGATCTACTCAGAACAGTTGTAAAAGAAGAACTTCAGTCTGTGCTCCGTGGATTTGACAAAGAATATCTATCTATGGTTGTCAAGAACAGTGACAAAGTTCTTGATTTGTTGAGAATTTATTCCAAGATTTCCAATGATGCTTTAGAGGAAATTACTAAGAAGGTGAACTTCTAATTCAATATAATATTCTCCAAGCATGATATGAAAAACCACTTCAAGTACCTTGTAGATAATCTAAAAATCCCTCCTGTCACTCAAGCTTTCAAAACTCGAGTCCAAATCTCAAGGATTTCATGCCCTTGTTAGACAAGTTCATGGAGAACAAGGATGATTTTGAGAAATCAATGCAGTATGAGGGTGAGATTATTGCTGACTTCATCAAACTTTTGAGGCCTTATCTTCATGTCCAGATCACTTCTATTGTAGATCCTACAGCTGCACCCTTGAGACCTGGTTTTCCTACCTTCTCATCCACTGCCCTTGCCTCAACTTCTATGTATATCTCTCAGGCTTTGAGTCAGATCAGTCTTGTTATCCTTGACCAACAATTGCCCCGGTCTTCCACTACTCCTACCTTGGCCCAACATTGCATACATGTTTATCTCTCAGGCTTTGGTATAGTATTAAAATTTCTATGTCTATCTCTCAGGCTTTGGTATAGTATTAAAATTTCTTTCAACAGTATACCAACGGTTATAAACCGTTGGTATATCCTTCACCCAGATTTCACAACAGCGTGCCGAACCCAACACCCAGATATGTAGAACCCAATACACCTGCAAGAAGCCTATGCACCTAGGTTAATACACCACATAGAATCAAATATCACCTGCACACAAAATCCAATATGCAGAAGCCTCTAATATTGCATACACCAGACTCCAATACACTTGCAGCAAATCAAATACACCGGGAGAAACAAGTCATTACACCTAAAAACAGAATCCAATATTTTATACACCAGACTCCAACATCGCATACATTATGAAAATTACATTCCATATTTACTAGAAGATAAACCTTTTAGAATAGTCCTCCTAGTCCTAGTAGTAACTTTCCAAACCCTCACCTTCTGCATTACTAAATATTGAAACCGGGTAATAGCTAAATGTTTTCTCATTAGTCTTCCAATCAATCTCAAATTATGAGTCTAGGTGATTTGGTCATCCAATAAACTATAACCAAGAATTGATACCACTTTTTGGGACCAAGTGTAGAATATCAATTTATGGAAGTTATATATTACAATTGATAAAACTACCATGATTCAACATTTGAGACTAGGTAGTGGAGGCACTACATCCATCACTCTAATCCACCCCTGCTTCCAGTTTGGTCACCTCATTTTTCTTCCTAAATCACTTCCATTTAATGAAAATGAACATGAATGAAATAATGTATGATATAAAGTCAAAAAAGAACAACACTGGGAAATATTTTGGTTAGATGATAGTAATATTCTGTTCGGGGGGATCTCCTTTTGAGCTGTCTAGGGGGGTAGTCCAGGGGGTGGGGGGCTGTCCGGGGGTAGGGGGTTGTCCAGGGGGTATGTGTGTCCAGGGGTGGGTGGTGTCCAGGGGGTGGGAGGGATTTCCAAGGGGTAGGAGGTGTCCAGGGGGTGGGGTGGTGTCCAGGGGGGTGGGGTGTCTAGGGGGTGGAGGGGCTATCCAGGGGGTTAGGGGTTGTCCAAGGGAGTAGAGGTGTCCAGGGGGTGGTGGCTATCCAGGGGGTTGGGCAGGTTGTTCAAGGGGGGGTAGGGGTGTCCAGGGGGTGGGTCTGTGGAGTTAGGGGTGTCCAGGGGGGGATGGGGGCTGTCTAGGGGGTTGGGGGATGTCCATAGGGGTAGGGGTGTTCAGGGGGTGGGGTGGTGTCTAGGGGGTTGGGGGATTTTCATGGGATGGGTGTTGTTCAGGGGTGTGGGTGTTCAGAGGGTGGGGTGGTGTCCAGGGGGTGGGGGCAGTCCAGGGGGGCGAGGCTGTTCAAGGGGGGCGGGGTGGTGTCCAGGGGGTAGGGGTGGCTGTCCATGGGGGTGGGGGTGTCCAGGGTTTTGGGGTGTCCAGGTGGTGTGGTGGTGTCTAGGAGGGGTGGGGCGTCTAGGGGGTTGGGGTGTCTAAGGGGGTGGGGGGTTTTCTAGGGTGGTGGGAGGGGGGCTGTCCATGGGGGTGTCTAGGGGGTGGGGAGGTGTCCAGGGGGTGGAGTGGTGTCCAGGGGGTGGGGGTGTCCAAGGGGGTGGGGGTGTCCAGGGGGTGGGGTGGTGTATATGGGGTGGGGGCGGTCCATGGTGTTGCAGGGCTGTCCAAGGGGGATGGGGTGTCCAGGTGGTGGGGTGGTGTCTAGTAGGGGTGGGGCATCTAGGGGGTGGGGGCTGTCTAGGGGGTAGGGGGTTGTCCAAGCGGGTGGGGTGTCCTGGGGGGTGGGGCGGTCCGGGGGTTGGGGGGTTGTCCAAGGGGGTGGGGTGGTGTCTAGGGGTGGGGGCTATCCAGGGGGTGGGGGTTGTCCAGGGGTGGGGTGTCCAGGGGTGGGGGTGTCCAGGTGGTGGGGTGGTGTCTAGGAGGGTTGGGGTTGTAATGGTTTTAATGGAATGAATTTCATGGATTTTAAGATCATTGGTATTTTTAAAAACAGTTTTGGAATAGTGTTTATTTCAATAGTATGTGTTTCTTTAGAAACAAATGAATGCTTTTGGTGTGTATGGTAGGAAGGAGGATTTGGTTATTATGAAATGGATTACATTTTTATTGTGGGACACAAATAATATATGATTTTTGAAATGGAACCTTAAAAGGAATTTTTATAAACCGTTGGGGAGTTTTAAATAGAAATAAGTCTCTATTATGTGATTTTGAAATGGTTTTATGAAGAATTATTTTTGATGTATCTTTATGGTATTTAAGATTTTGCGTCCCTTGTTTTAGAACATCAGATTATTTTAATAAAGGTTTTGTTTTTGATAATTCTTTTAAATGCTACCACTAAAAATGAATCAAAAAGCCTATAAGGGGGTATCTCGGGTAGTCATTCTTGTGATCCGGATATTATCTTCCTAGTCTTGGTCTCTACTCAAACTCTTGTGGAAGTGGAATATCCATGTTCTTCTCGGATCATTGATTATATATGGGAGTTTCCAAAATAGTATCCACTATTTTTTATTGGTGATCAAGGATCCCAGGAGGCAATAATGTGGGTAGCTATGATTAATGTGATCTTCGAGTTGTTAGAAACCCTATAATCCATGGGGGTGGGAGGCTGTACAGGGGGGTGGGGGGCTATCCACGGGGGTGGGGAGGCTGTCCAGGGGGGTAGGGGTGTCCAGGGGGTGGGCGGGGCTATCCACGGGGGTGGGGGCTGTTCAGGGGGGTACGTAGTGTCTAGAAGGTGGGTGAAGCTATCCAGTGGGGTATGGGGGGTGGGTGGGGTGCCCACGGGGTTGCGGGGATGTCCAAGGGGTCGGGGTGTCCAGGGGGTGGGTGGGGTGTCCAGGGGTGGGGGGTTGTCCATGAGGGGAGCGAGTGTCTAGGGGGTGGGCAGGCTATCCACGGGGGTGGCAGGGCAGTCGAGGGGGTAGGGGGTGTCCAGGGTGGTGGGCGGGCTGTCCATGGGGGTGGGCAGGTTGTCCATGAGGGTGGGAGGCTGTCCAGTGGGTATGAGGTGTCCAGGGGTGGGCGGGCTATCCAGCGGGGTATGGGGTGTCCAACGGGGTGGGCGGGTGGTCTACGGGGTGGGGGGGGGGGGGGGGGACTGTCTACGGGGGTGGGGGAGCTGTTCAGGGGGGCATGGGGTGTCCAGGGGGTGGGAGGGGTTTTCTAGGGGGTATAGGGTGTCCAGGGGGTGGGAAAGCTATCAACATGGGTGGAAGGGTTGTCTAGGGGGTAGGGGTGTCTGGGGGGTGGGTGGGATGTCCATGGGGGTGGGGGCTATCCATGGGGGGAGGGGGTGTCCATGGGGGTGGGTGGGTTATCCATGGGGGTGGCAGGGATGATGAGGGGGGTAGGGGTGTCCATGGGGTGGGTGGGCTATACATGGGGTGGGCGGGTTGTCCACAGGGGTGGGGGCTATCCAGGGGGTATGGGGTGTCCATGGGGGTGGGTGGGCTATCCACGAGGGCAGCAGGGTTGTCCAGGGGGGTATGGGGTGTCCAAGGGGGTGGGTAGGCTATCCACGGGGGTGGGGGGATTTCCACTAGGGTGTGGGATATCTAGGGGCACGGGGTGTCCAGGGGGGTGGGCGGGGATGTCCAGGGGGTACGGGGTGTCCAGGGGGTGGGCGGGTTGTCCACGGGGGTGGCAGGGCTGTCCAGGGGGGTAAGAGGTGTCCAATGGGGTGATCGGGCTGTCCAAGGGGGTGGGAGGTCTGTCCACAGGGGTGGGGGGCTATCTAGGGGGCACGTTGTGTCTAGGGGGTGGGCTGGGCTATCTAGGGAGGTACAGGCTGTCCAGGGGGGTGGTCAGGCTGTCCATAGGGGTGGCGGGGCTGTCCAAGGGAGTAAGGATGTTGAAGGAGGTGGGTGGGATGTCCATGGGGGTGTGGGTATTTTCTCGGGGGTTGGGGGTGTCCAGGTGGGTGGGCGAGCTGTCCACAAGGGTGGCGGGGCTTTCTAGGGGGTCATGGGTGTCCATGAGGTAGGGGTGTCCAAGGGGGTGGATGGGCTATCCACGGGGGTGGGGGGCTGTCCATGAGGTAGGGGTGTCCAAGGGGGTGGATGGGCTATCCACGGGGGTGGGGGGCTGTCCATGGGGGGAGGGGCTGTCCGGGGGGGGCAGCTATCCAGGAGGTGGGCGGGGCTATCCAGGGGTACGGGGTGTCGGGGGGGGGGGGGGGGGTGCTGTCCACGGGGGTGGGCGGGCTGTCCATGGGGGTGGGGCTGTCTAGGGGGTGGGGGTTGTCCACGGGGGTGGGGGTTGTCCATAAGGGGAGGGGTTGTCTAGGGGTGGGCGGGATATCCACGGGTGTGGTGGGGCTATCCAGGGGGTATGGGGTGTCCAGGGGGGTGGGCAGGTTGTCCACGGGGGTGGGGGCTATCTAGGGGAGGGGTGAATCAGTCACAGCCAATCATAAAGTCATGTTTTATTATTTATAGATAAAAAATAAAGATAATGTAACCTACCTAATCAAACATATATTCAGTCACAACAAATCAACAAATATAAAAGGTCAGTAATATCTGTCAAAAATGTAACTGATCAATCTATCCCTCATCAACATCACTATCATCACCATTATCATAGGCCTCACCCTCATCATCATTGTCATCCCCATCATTTTCCCTGCCCTCCTCAACACCCTCTTCCTTGCCCTCGTACACATCCTTGGCCTCCTCATCGCCCTCCTTCTCTACCTCACCCTCCTCCTCTCCCTCCTCCTCCTCCTCGACCTCCTCCTCACCCTCCTCCTCCTCCACCTCAGCCTCCTCCTCACCATCATCTCTACCACCACTGGAACTACCACCTGGTGCACCATATATAGAACACATCGATGACATATATTCATCACAAGCTGTGCTGGGATCTGGTGGAAGTGTTGGACGTAAAACATCCATCAGTTTTATAAATGCACTGTTTTCCCTAGTAGACTGTTCTTTCATCTCTATAGCCCTTTTTTCAGCCTGTTTTGCCTATTCCTTAACCTTATGGAACTCAGTGGCACTAAAACTCATACTTGAGGAGGGAAAATACCTTGTAGAAACTATACTCTTCCCAGGTCAGCATCGTACTCTACTAGGGTGATCATCTCTCAACACCTGATGTAAGTGATCGTTTGGCCCAAAATTGTCAGGTTCCTTTGCATCAAGGGCCTCTAAAGTAACCTGTTACAAATATAAATAGATTATTAAGTAACAAAATAGAGATTAAAATTTTAAATCTACAAAGTAAAACTTACAATATGTTGATGATTCGGTTCATTAACCACACTTCTATCTTTCTTCCTTCTACTCAAGAAAAATAGTTTTTATCGAGGCACAAGCCCTTTTATATTTAATTTATGCCTCTAAAATGACATTGAATGTATAGAACCATAATTAAAAACAGGATACCAATAATTAATTGTGTAACTAAAATTATATAACAACTTTAGAAATCAAAAACATTATAGAGGAATCAATAGAAAGTGCAATTCGTAAATAAAAATTATAAACTGTCATACCTACTACCTCTCATGATTTTGAATCGTAGTACGTCCCAATGTGTGGATGTATTTTTTATCATCAATGTTTTTTTTATTTTTTCCAGATGAATCATAAATAAAATTCAATAATTATTATTAATTAAAAACATGAAAATTTTCATTTAAATACCTCTAAGGTGATTAATACCTTAAATTGGCTAGTCATCCAATGAGTAGTCATCTATCGATATTGTTCTAACGGACAATCATCCACGACAAGGACCACCTCTAACTTTGTGCCCACTATATCACACCATCCAATGTACAACTCGTGCTTATAAACTCTCCAAAGCTTGCCTAAATCCTTTATACGTGATGGTCGTGCACCCTCACCATCAGGGAAATTAAACAATAGGTAACACCAAAATATTAATTCATATAAATACAAAAAATAATATATTGCATTAAATACAACAGATTTTTTTACCCATATATCTACCCATGCTTTATCCTTGACTTCATTTGGCAGTTTTCTTCATGAGAGTGGGCTGGTAGGAATTATGTCAGAGTATTTGGCAAGCATCTCCAAAAAAACTCCGACATTGCTGCCCTGGTTTTTCAATCATTTGACTATCTTCATTGTAGTCCACCATCAACTGTGTGCAGTAGTTCCACACCGCACACATGCGTGTACACCCCGCCCATACCTCCTATCATTAGATTTGTCTGTTATGAAAGAAAAAAGTTTATTTTATCAATACATGTTATAATGAAAATAAATAATGGTGTAAAAATTTGTTAGGGTTTTATAAGTATACCCGCGGTAGTCTAATCAATGGGTGGCGCTGGATCCGTAGAAACGGAAGGAACACCTTGTACAAATGGAGTGGGTCCCAATGTATGCTCCGTAGGGACAGACTCTGGAAGAGTAGGAGTCGAAGAAGATGGAATATAAAAGCCCAGATATAAGGAAGCATAAGTACAAGAAGATGACAGAGATGGTTGGCCGAATGCTAGATGGGGAGTGAGAATCATCATTGGATATGGTACAGATGGGTGAGGATGCTTAGATGTAAAAGGTGGTGAAAACATTGGAGGCCTAAATATCTCGTGTGTTCCTAATGACACACTGAGATCAAAATATGGGATGGATGATATGTCAGTGAGAGGGGAAGGGTCTAATCAGGTACGCCGACCATATCATCTAGCTCCGTACCCCCCCCCCCCTGTACAAACACCCTGAGTAATGGGACCACTAATAGGATTCTCATCAAATAATTGTCGTCTAATAGATGGATCCTGCAAAAATGTTTAAAAAAATTAATCACATGACATTATATATTATTTAAATGTATATATTTGAAATAAAATACTCAATGCAGGCACTAGTGGTGGAATTACCAACTCAGTCATGCGGTGATTGTTGTCCATAATCTGTTTTCATCACCTCTCTTTAATTGGTTTCATTTCCTTCATTTGAAAACAAATATGGAAGTAAATAGAAAAGGATAACTAATGTGTAACCCAAAAACAAAATAAATGAGATGGAATAGGGGGATTCATGGATAATTTAACTATCCATTATTTTAGGTGAGCTTGAACATATATATAATGAAGTCAATAAATCGTAAAAGTTGTAATAAAGAAATTTAATTTTTAGTTGGATGGTTATTTACTAAGTTTTATCAGTCTATTGGAATCATGGAACATTGATTCTACTGGATTCATAAGGGGTAAAGCAGTTTTCAAAATTAAGGAAAATTTTGATTTCTTTAGCCTGGGTAGATGATGCAGGTTTCAATACATGTTTTTCTGAAGAATATAAACCATCACGTTAATTACCAAGTAAAATTTTAAATAGGGTTATTAGAGTTATACAAATTTTATACAAATTACAGTTAAAGCATTGAAATGTTCACCAAGTTATAAATATTGGTTTTGTAGGTTTGAATACAGTTCAATTCAAAATTAGAAAATGCAATTCAAATAAAATTGCAACCAATAAACATTGAAAATTCACATAAAAGTAAAGTTGGATACAACATATTTGTAATAAATATTAAATCAAATTGAATAGTACCAACCTTAACATCCCAATTCGAGGTAAACCAAAAGAATTGAGAATATGAATGGAAGATTTTATATATTTCCCACCACAACTTCAGGTTCATAGTCAACTCTGAAAATTGAGCTATTAGATTCATCAAAAGTAATAAATGGATTGTTTCTAATGGAAGTAGGGATGGTGTCAATTCCATCATCACCATCATCAAAAATATGTCTTGGAATTACTTCAATAATGACACCAAATTCAGGTTGAAGATAGACTTTGACATAAAAAACTTGTTTCTCCATTGATGTCAATACGTATGGTTTATCGGTAGCAAGAGTGAGAGTCATATTAATTACTCAAAATCCACAATAATCAATAAATGTGCCCTACCTAATCATCGAATAAAACCACTGGCATTTCATCATCGTGACTCGTCCATGAGAATAATAATCCAATATTATTATTTTTTCAATGACTCCATAATAACCTACATTTTTAAATCACGGTCTACTATCTGATGCACTAGCATAACAGTCTGTTGTGGCAGTATCCATAACACCATCATGTTGTGTTCTCGTGTTCTTTTCTCATTTAGAGATAATAAATCTGTACCCATTGATAACAATTGATTTACAGTCACGAACCATGGTATTAGGACCAAAATCCAAAGCTCTTATTTCCTCAGGGAAAAATTCAGCAGGAAAACTCAATACCTGAAATATAAATCAATATTAATCTTAATTAATTATTGTTTTAATTATCTTAAATATTATTATGATTACTTTCAATTTTAACCAAGTAGAAAACTCTTTTCTATGAAAAGTCTCCCTCCTTATAAAAGATAAAGAATGATGCTTTCTATTTATCATCGCTTTATATTCCCTATAGATAAAAATAGGAACAGTTTAATAGATATATATATATATATATATATAAGATATACATATTCAATTTACTTACAAGATGTAGTCATCGAACAATTCACAATTGAACAAAACTGTGCGATGTGCCATCTCCCGCTCTTCAAGTCTTAATGTCTTCAATGTATAGGATCCAGGAATTCATCTTGTTTGAGGAAGTGATGGAAAACTGGGTTCAATTTTGTCATACTATTCTTATTAATTTCTCATTGGTCTGTTCATTCTTGTAGTAAGATAAGACAAATACATAGAGCAGAAATCCATACATTCTAGAGCCAAGTAACCGTTCATGATAGAACCTTCAGGATGATTCCTGTTATGGACATAAGACTTTAATGTGTACATATTTCTTTCAGTTGGATACATCCAACAAAATGAAATAGGTCCTTTGAGAAGTATTTTAGTTGGAATATGGACAGTCAGATGCAGTATTCATGTGAAAAATGATGGGGGAAATATTTTCTCTAACTCACACAAAATTAATGGGGAACTTGCCAACATTCTTTGCAAGAAATACTTGGAAAACCTCTTAGCAAAAAGATCTCTAAACAAATGCCACAACCAAATAACAGCCACCCTTACATTATTGGACAAAATATGATGAATTTATATTGGAATCAACTCATGCAGAAGGATGTGATAAGCATGAGTCTTCAAAGATTTTAGCTTCAAATATATTCTACTGACCCGTTTAGATATGTTGCTTGAATAGACATCAGGAACTTTAATAGACTCTAGTACTTCTAGAAATTTCTTTTTTTCTGTAGGTTTCATCACATAAGAAGAACATGGAACTTTCAATTTATTTTCACAGATACGCACAGGATGCAATTTTGGTCTGATGCCCCAATCCACCAAGTCATGTCGGGACTGTAAATCATCTTTTGTCTTTTCCTTAACATTTAGAAGAATCGAAAGCAACATTTCACAAATATTTTTTTCAATATGAATTACGTCTAAGCAATGAAGTAACAAATTGGTTGACCAATAAGGCAAATCAGAGAAGATACTTTTGTTCTTCCAATTGTAACAGGTTTAAGTGGAAACATTCTTTCTCTTTCTAGATTTCATTTGACCCTTCTCAAATGAAAAACTGAAATCTTTCAATTCATTAAGCACATCAGTTCAATACATATATTGTGGTGGATCATCAGTCTCTATGGTATTGTCAAATCGTCGATGATTATTTCTATATGAATGGTCCATTGGAAATAATCATTGATGTCCCATAAAACTGAAACTACAATGATGTTTCAGTCTTCTGGATTGTGTATTCTTCATAAAAATAGGTCATGATAGTTTTTCCTTTGTGCTCCATCCAGACATCATTGCATAAGCAATAAAATCATTGATCATCCACATAAGTGCATCACGCATCTCAAATATGTCTTTCGAACATGCATCGTATGTGCGCACACCCCACATCCCAAAGAAGTTTCAAATCATTTATTAAAGGTTGCATGTATAGGTCTATATCATTGCCGGGATCAGAAGGACCAGATATGAAGTACTCATGAAAGTGAAAGGGTTTTTCTTACACAACCATGAGGGAAGATTATAAATGTGTATAAAAACCGGCCATGTGTTGTGCGACATAAGTATCTACCCAAATGAATTAAAATTGTCACATGAAAGACCCAACCTCACATTACGCACGTCAACTGCAAAATAAGGATATCGAGTATCAAATCTCTTCCATGCAAATCCATCTGTAGGGCGAACTAACTCATCATTATTATTATTTATCTCAGTATCATGACACCTTATTTTTATTGATATTTCATCAGACATAAAAATATTCCAGAGTCTGGGGATTAATTGAAAGTTCCACATTACTTTCTGTGGCACATAGGATGGTGTTCCATCAGATTTTGGCTTCTAGTGGGATGTGCCACATTTTATAAAATCATTTCATTCAGAAGTTTCCTCCCAGAATAAACTACAATCTTTCGAGCAAG